>OX451739.1:186693464-186969640 GCA_948472305.1 Vicia faba
CTCAAATTGCAATTTTTGTCAAATGGGCCCAACTTTTTGTACTTGGCTTAATTTTGTAACATGGTCCACGAGCCCTAACTCTTCCCACTTGCCTTTATTTTATTTTTACCATTTATTTTGATTTTTTATTTCAATTAAATCAATTTAAATCAAAATAAATCATAAAAATATCTAAATCATTCAAACCTTAAGATTTTGTGCATATTTCAGGTATCTTATACAGCTAGCAAGAGGATCAAATCATGTAAGGCATGGTTGTGCATAAAAAGATTGGTTTTGGATTATTTTGGAAATATTTTCATGAAAATCAAATCATGATCAAAGATCATAATTGGCAAAGATTGAAAGCACAATTGTAACCCTAATTCAATCAGTAGTATATAGTGGACAAGTGCAGACCAAAAACACAAGGGTTGGAAAGCGTGTAAGAGGAAGAACAAACTTGGAAAAAATCAAGAAAAGTGGTGAACTATTTTCATATTTCCAGGCAGTTTCAAGACTCCCAAGCCATCTCTTTCGTTTCCTGGGCACTCAAGAAAGCTATAGCAATCAAAAGCAAGTTTTCTCGCGCGCTATAACTCACTGTAAGTGGTTTACAGATTGGACATATTTTTGAAATCGAATACCATTATTTAAGCATTTGTAGCATGAATCATGTATATATTATGATTCCCTAACATGTTTGCAAGCTCATGGTGACAATTAATTGCATTTTTGTTGGCTATATTGGAATCCACCATTGCTAGGTTTTGTTGTCTCATTTTAGGATCTTTTTATACAGGAAAATTGGTCGACAAGAAGGGAACCATGATGCTCAGCAGGCCAAGGCGATTTGATCCACAACATTAGATTTCATTTATTGTGCCTGTGTGTGATTTTGAAATGTGCAGGGGTTATAGCGACGAACTTTTGTCCATAGGTAAAAGTCCATAACTTTTACCAACAGAGAAGGGAAGAAGAAGACCTGCATGGCACCATCCTATTCTCCTTTTTGAAATTTTACGCGCAGGAAATTAAAAAAGTTGTGTTTTTTTTTTATTTATTTATTTATTTCTATACAACAAACGCGCCCAACTCAGTTGGTGTGAAGGTGAGTACAAAAGCCATAAGACCTGGGTTCGAATCCCAGGTCCCCCATGTACTTCATATTATTTTTATTTGAATGATCAGGCATGCACACAGGCGTGAGGTCCACCATATGCCCTCAAGGCTCAACCATTAAGATCTCCAGGAGGCCAGATCTGAAGGCCATTACGTGAGGCTCCATAATGCATCCCAGTCAAAGGGCAACGCTGGATCCAGGAAGTCAATGTGGGTCAGAATAATTGGGCCCAAAAGCTTGCTATTCATACCCCGCCAAATTGCTAACAAGCAGGCCCAATACTCTTTTTTATTTTCTTTTATATTTTCTTTATTTAATTTATTTATTTATTTTACTAACACAAAAAATTAATTCTTGTTTACAAAAAAATCATAAAATCAATTTTCACCCAAATTAGATTTAGGTTTATTTTTTATCAAAAAATTAATTCAATTAGTTAATTTAATTTTTTAGGTAACTTTAATTTTCTTTGTAAATAAATTAAAATCAATTAGAAAATTAGGGTTTTAGGTTAATTTATTTCTTATTTTCTTTTTCTTAAAAATAACCAAAACACAAAAATAGGTCAAATTTAATATTTTTCTTAATTTAATTTAATTAGCAATTAGGTTTGTATTTATTTAATTTAAAACCTTATTTTCTTAAAATAATTAAAAACAACAAAAAAATGTTTTTTTTTAATTAGGTTAGACGGGGTCAAAACCCTAATTTCCTCTCCTTCTCGACTCATCGTGCGCGTTTATTTTATTTTACAATATTGATGTAATTGCTCATGGGATGTAATAGATTAATTAGGACTTTTCGTTTATTTTTTCATTTTGCGGGTTTTTTGGCTATGTAATTAATACCCGAAGCCTTGTAATAGCGTAGCTTTATTTTCTCGCATTTTAATTCTCGCAAACATTAACTGTTAAATATATGATATTAGGATTGCATGACAAGACTGTATGTGAATTTTAAAATGGTTAGCAAACCCTAAATGTGCAAAGATAATAACTGAAATTGAATCACTCGCACATGCGCACTCCTAGGGTATACTCTCACTTCGGTTGCCTTTGATAAACGATCATTAAGTATAGGGTATTTTAGTGGTCGCTCTCCTGTCTAAAAAAAATCAAATGTCCCATTCGAAAATGTTGCCTCGGAAAGGTTGCCTCGGAAATGTTGCCTCGAATATTGATCTTAAGACATTAGGGTTATTACTAAGACGTCCTAACATTGCTTAAGTGATCGTACGTCCCTTTTCGAATTGACCCTTAAAACTCCAACGACGGTGCTACCTACTCACTAATAGTGGGATAGCGCTGTCTAAAGGAAACAAGAACAAAAACATTCTCTTTTCCGAGTAGGTAGATGCTAGTAGGTACTTGCTCAAAATCAAACTCTTTTCCACACTTACACTCTTTTCAAACAAAGTTTTCAAAACAACTTCGTAACACTCTTGAAGACAGAAGCAAGGGTTAAATCCAAGTAAAACAAAAGCTTTTTCAAATCAAACACACACAAGAAATTTTTAAAATGATGAGCAAGTACCTAAGAGCCAGTAGAAAACTACGGATAAAAAAGGTGCTAATACCTTCCCTTTCTATGATCTACCCCCCGTACTCAAAATCTCGAAAAAGGGAATTTTTATGTGCTTTTGTCCTTTCCAAATGGATAAAATAAAAGTCAGGGGCGACTCTTGTATACCGTACATTTGCGATTACAAATCGCAAACCAGCATTTAAATAGTCTGGTTCTGTCATCGTATCACAGAACAGGCGACTCTGCTGGGGAATTATAAGTGGGGTATACCTTAGGATTAGTTCACCATATTTGCTTATATTGTTTGATTTGATTGCTTTATCTTTGAGGGCTTTGTATCTGGATTTACTATAGATCCTAACCCGGATCTGGGGAACACCTTTTAGGTAAGTAGAAATAAACTGTGAGGGAACTGTACAGTGTAGACCAATACGGTTGAAGCAGTAGCTACGTTGATGTGGCACATTGGTTGGTACCGGTATCCCTTGTGGAGAAACGAGGAGAATACGAGGCTTCTATATGGGTCATTAAGCATCAACTAACCTTAGAACCTATAATTGACCAACTTGGCCATAGGAAGTAGTGAGATAGCCGGTCTCAATGTAAAGATGGGAACTGGTTGATACTCGATACTACACTCATTGAGACCATGCTCTCGAGATAGTTCCGGCCGCAAGAAAAGATTGCATGCGCTGAAATTATGACCGATGGAGGATGGTCAATGATATTGAGAACCTCTAGAACCCGGTTACTATTATTAGGACAGGTTTAAACCAACTGAACTTCAAGAGGGTAGTACCTAGACCCCATGCAAGCCTTAAACTCAAGGGCTATTGTGTGACTTGTTTGCCTTTACCATGTCTGCTATCTGCTATACCTGTTGTGTGTTTTATCATGACATCATGCATCATAATATAGCATGCATACTTCATTAGACTAACCATTTCAAAGACTGATGGGATTTATCTTTGTTCTATTTTGCAGATTATGGCTTCCATGTGCAGAAACACCATCCGAGTTACCTTTGTGCAAATACCTGCTCAACTCAAAGATTTAGCCTTGAGAGTTTCTGATACTTCTTCATTCATTAGAAGACATGGTCAGCTTCTTAGTTTGGTTACCTCCATGTTTGATGAGCATATGATGAGTGTGCTTTTCCAGTTCTTCGATCCAGTGCATCATTGTTTCACCTTCCCGGATTATCAGCTAGTTCCCACTTTGGAAGAGTTTTCTCATTTGTTGGGTATACCCATCCTCGAGCAGTTGCCCTTCACAGGTTTGGAAGAGACTCCTAGTACAGAAGACATTGCTTCAGCTTTACACTTGAAAAAGGCTGATATAGTGTCTAATTGGGAGACACAAAGCGGGATTAAAGGTTTCTTAGCCAAGTTTCTAATGGATCAAGCTCAACTATTCTGGGACAATTTGGACTTTCAGGCTTTTGAAGACATCTTAGCTCTCCTTATCTATGGTTTGGTTCTTTTCCCGAATCCAGATTCCTTTATAGATGTGAATGCGATTAAGATCTTCCTGTGTCACAATCCTGTTCCTACTCTCTTGGGTGATATCTTGCATGCCCTCTACACTCGTACCGTGCGAAGAAGAGGGACCCTCATGTGTTGCATGCCGCTGTTGGCGAGGTGGTTTATTTTGCACCTCCCCAAGTCCGTGTTGAAGAATGAGGAAGGTTTAGGATGGACTTACAGGATAATGTCTCTTGCTCATACATACATTCTTTGGAGTTCTAAGGATATGGAAGATGTTGCTATCATTGATCGATGTGGGGAATACCCTAATGTCCCGTTGCTTGGAATTAGAGGGGGAATAACCTACAGTCCTTGTTTGGCTTTACGACAGTTTGGTCGCACTCGGAGAGACGATCCTCATGAGCTACTTCTTACAGATATTGTCTTTGACTATAAGGAGGACGTTAAAGAGCATCGCTGAAGGTTTATACAAACTTGGGGCATGGTGAACAAGTATGACCCTCAAGAACTAGGACCAAAGACTTCTCTCCCTATGCAGCCTTATCTCCAGTGGGTCCGAGCTCGGGGGCATTGAAGAGATCCTGGATTCAGCTAAAAGAGGAGAGGGATACTTACCGGGAGAAGTATCATGAGCAAGAGAGAAAGATCTTGAGGCTCACGAGGTAACTTGAGAATGAAAGTACGATCAATGACTACGTCAGCACAAAGGGAAAGCGTCCATGGAATTTCTGATTCTTTTGTTTTTTTCTAGTTTAGATTTGTTTTCAGTCTATTTCTTTTGTAACGCCTTAAAGGCATTGTTAAACATTCTTAAAAGTTTAATCTAATAAAGTTTGTTATTTATTGGTTTGAAAATTTAAATCTCCCAAAGTCTTTGAAATCATTTCATACGCATTCCATTATCATGCACCTCATTACATGTATCATTACAGGTTTCTCATCTTCTTCGCTGTTTATTTCAGTATAAAATGTCTTCTGAAATACCTATCGATCAAGCCATCAAGGCTCTTCAAGCACAGAATGCTCAATTCAAAGAGATGTTCTTGAACTTGGCCAAAGGACAACAGGATTTGAAGACTCTCATCCTGAAGGAGAAGAAGAAGAAGAAGAAGAAGGCGGTTCTGCTGAATATGGGTCACAAATTTGGGAATAGGTTGCGACATGAAGCTGATCTGTCTCATTCATCCAAAGGAGGAGAGAATCAAGAGGAAGAAAAGGGTCCTAGTCCTGATTTTGATGAAGAACAGAGTCCTCCTATTGAGGATAGGTACAAGAAACTTGAAGACCGTCTGAGTGCAATGGAGATTCAGAAGATACCTGGTTTGGACTTTGGAGATCTGGGACTAGCATCTGGGGTGGTGATCCCTCACAAGTTTAAAGCTCCTGTTTTTGCTAAGTACGATGGAGTATCCTGTCCAAGACTCCATCTCCACTCGTACGTCAGAAAAATCGAACCCTACACTGCTGATAGAAATATGTGGGTTCATTTCATTCAAGATAGTCTGTCAGGGACTCAGCTTGAATGGTTTTATCAATTGGAAGGAGCTAATGTCCGTAACTGGGAGGACCTTGCTACTGATTTTTATAAGCAATACTAGTATAACGCCGACCTTGCTCCCACACGTGCTCAGCTTCATGGTATGTCTATGGGTGCAGGCGAAGGTTTTAAGGACTATGCTCAGAAGTGGAAAGATCTGGCTGGAAGAGTCCAACCCCCTCTGTCTGATAGGGAGCTGGTTGATATGTTTCTTGGGACTTTGTCTGGTCCATTTTTCAATCATCTGATCGGTAGTTCGTCATCTGGGTTTACTGAATTGATTTTGACCGGTGAGAGAGTAGAAGCTGGTATCAGAAGTGGTAAGATACAAAAAGGTGCTTCATCAAGTGCAGAAAAGAGGCCTTTCACTGGAAAGAAGGAAGCTAGTGCAGTTTACAACTCAAGAAGCCAAAACTGACCTGAACACCGCCAAGCAGGAAATGTGCTAGTAATATCAAGACCCATCGTTGCCCCACAACGCAACAATCAGCAAAGAATAGAGAGACCCCAAAGACAGTACACTCGGATCAGTATGACCTTGTCTCAAATTCTACCTCAATTGTTGAAGAATAACCTGGTAACTCTGAGGGAGGCCCCGAAGAATCCCAACACCACATCTCTGTTTATAATCCGAACGCCCGCTGCGCCTATCACTCCGATAGCCCAGGGCATGATACCAACAACTACTGGGCCTTGAGGAATAAGGTGTAAGATTTTATTGAAGCTAAAGAAATTGAGTTTGAATCTCTGGAGAAGCCCAATGTCATGACTACTCCCATGCCCAAGCATGGTCATGGAGTAAATGCTGTGGACGATGATTTATTTTTGACCTCCGTGGAAGACATTTCTACTCCATTGATGATAGTAAAGAAGAACCTATTATCGGTCGGTTTATTTCCGGGTTGTGGCGAAGGTTTCCACCTGTGTTCAATCGTTACTGCTGGTTTCGATTTATTGAAATAAGGTGTTCAACGCCTGATGGATAACAAAGAGATCATGTTCTAGAAAACTTTTATTCCGTTGATTCCTGTTGAAGATGTTTCCATCATAACCATTTCCGCCAATCCTTCCAAGGCTTCCTCGAGAAAACATGTTAGGATTACATCCGTTCCAAGAGTTGCTCCATTAATCATTACTATTCCTGGTCCTATCCCATACACTTCGGATAAGGCTGTCCCGTGGCACTATAGGGCCGATGTGTATTATCATAGGATCAAACAAGATTTGAAGGTTGAAGAAGCTGATACTGATATCAGTAACATTGTCGGGGCTAGCAAGGTCACTAGAAGAGGAAGGCTCTTCTCTCCCGAGATTTCCCCTCCAACTGTTCAAAAGCCTGTTGCTATTCCATCTGCCAGTACATCAGCTACTATCATAGTTCATATTCCAGTTATCACCCCTGTCGTCGAGCCGTCTGACACTCGGGGCAAAGAAGTCATAGGTGAGCCTGCCCAGATGGAGACACCTAAGAAGGTCATTGTAGAAACCTCTAGGCATGAGATAGAGGAAATTCTGAAGATTATCAAGAAGAGCGACTACAACGTAGTCGAGCAGTTGGGGCAGACCCCGTCAAAAATCTCCATGTTATCCTTGTTGTTGTTTTCGGAAGCCCATGCAAAGGCTTTAATTGCTTTCCTCAAAACTGCGCATGTGCCGCAGGAAACCTCTGCTGATCAATTCAAAGATTGCGTAGCTAGTTTGACTACCGACAACGGGTTGGGTTTCTCAGACGCAGATCTAACTGCTAAAGGAAGAAATCACAATGATGCTCTGCACGTCTCGATCGAGTGCAGGGGCACTACCCTGACCCATGTACTGGTGGATACTGGGTCCTCATTGAATGTTTTACCCAAGAAAGCATTCGACCGGCTAGACTATGAAGGTTTGGTGCTGAAGCCAAGTAATATTGTGGTTAGGGCCTTTGACGGGTCAAAAAGGATGGTGCACGGGGAAGTGGACGTCCCTGTTAAAGTTGGCTCTCAGACTTTTGCATCTACGTTCTATGTGATGGATATTCGACCATCTTATTCTTGCTTTTTGGATCGCACGTTGATTCATAAGGATGGGGCAGTGACTTTTATGCTCCATCAGATGTTGAAATATCCAGTGAAACGGAAGATTGTTACGGTACGAGGTATGAAGGAGTACATGGTAAGTCATCTTAACTCTTTTCGGTGCGTGGAGATGGATGGAGAGTTCATCAAAACCCCGTGTCAGAACTTTGAAGAGGTCCCCCAAACTCTGGCGTCGCTGAAGAACCTTCAATGAAGATGGCTTCCCTTAAGGATGCCAGGGCTGTGATAGAAAAAGGTGGGTGTGCAAATTGGGGTCAACTCCCTGACTTCGCACACAAAACTGACAAGTTTGGTTTGGGCTTTACTGCAGAGGCTCAAAGGGCTGTTCGACGCGCGCAGATTGAAAGACCTCCCTTGCACATCAGTAATCAGGGAGTGAATGCAATTGAGGATGATGAAGATAATAAAAACTCTTAATGATATCTATACTCTTTATGAGAGAGTACCTAGCTACAAAAGTACTCTCGATAGACTCATCTGTGTGATTGTGGAACTTAGGCCAATTCTTATGGAATTTCAAGAAAGAGTTCCTAGAGCCTTCACTAAATTGGGATAGACGTGCATGTCATTAAAGCACAAACTTATTAGAATACACCTTAAGAAAAGGTTGTGTACGAGTTGGATGTTCGAGATAAAGTTCACGACAATTATGTCACTCTTGTTGAATTAGAATCCTACTTGCCACGTAAAGGTTCAAGTCATAGACATATTTGTTTATGCATAATCTTAGAAATATTTAACCGACTACCGGCGGTGGATTGAACAATTAGAAGGAGAAATACTTCGTGCCCATTTCTTTTATTACACAGTAATAGACTTTTGTTTTGAAATTTGTAACAGACAATTTAAAACTTTACGGCCTGGTGCCTTTCCCGAGGCACCTTGGCTTTGTTTGTGAGGGCTTCTTATTTGTCATTTTCATATATCATCAATAAAGCATTGGAAATTTTCTTGCATTATAAATTTTGCGCTCCTTGTTTTTCTTTTCTATCTTGAAATTATCAAAACAGCTACTGTCTTACACACACTCACATATCATAATGCAGATCCACATCACCTCTGGATCCCATTGATAAAAACTCTGCTACTGCCAGTTATGACTTCGAAAATCCGATCAACCAAGCCGAGGACGAAGGTGAGGATGATTGTGAAGTGCCTGGGGAACTTGCTAGACTGTTACTACAGGAAGAGGGGGCCATACAACCCCTTGAAGAGCCAGTGAAATCAGTGAATTTGGGTACAGAAGAAGACAAGAAAGAGGTTAAGATCAGTGCGAATCTGGAGCCTAGTGTCAAGCAACGGTTGATGCAGATGTTACGCGACTATGTTGAGATCTTCGCTTGGTCTTATGAAGATATGTTGGGTTTGGATACTGACATTGTGGTACACCGCCTGCCAACCAAAGAAGATTGTCCTCCGGTAAAGCAGAAAGTCCGCCGTATGCGCCTAGAGATGTCTGAGAAAATTAAAGCTGAGCTCATGAAACAATTTGATGCTGGTTTTCTAGCAGTTACTTCTTACCCGCAGTGGGTTTCCAACATGGTTCTGGTGCCGAAGAAAGATGGTAAGGTACGAATGTGTGTGGACTATAGGGATTTGAATAGGGCAAGCCCCAAGAATGATTTCCCACTCCCTCACATTGATGTTTTGGTTGACAACACCGCGCAGCATACGATCTTCTCCTTTATGGATGGTTTTTCTGGTTACAATCAGATTAAGATGGCTCCAGAAGACATGGAGAAGTCAATCTTCGTTATGCAGTGGGGTACACTTTGCTACAAAGTCATGCCGTTCGGATTGAAGAATGCTAGGGCAACGTATCAATCCGCCATGGTTGCTTTGTTCCATGACATGATTCACCATGAGATCGAGGTTTACGTTGATGACATGATTGCAAGGTCCCATACTGAAGAAGAACATATTGACCATCTCCAGAAACTGTTCGACAGGTTGAAGATGTACAAGCTGAGGTTAAACCTGAACAAGTGCACCTTCGGGGTAAGGTCTGGTAAGCTGTTGGGTTTCATCGTTAGTGATAAAGGTATTCAAGTGGATCCTTCAATGGTGAAGGCTATACAGGAAATGCCAG
Organism: Vicia faba; assembly: GCA_948472305.1. NCBI lineage: Eukaryota > Viridiplantae > Streptophyta > Magnoliopsida > Fabales > Fabaceae > Vicia > Vicia faba. Next base: position 186,703,279 of record OX451739.1, read on the forward strand.
CTCCCCGAATGGAAAAAGAAGTCAGAGGCTTTTTGGGACGTGTGAATTACATTGCCCGATTCATTTCGCACCTGACTGCTACTTGTGAACCAATCTTTAAGCTGCTGAAGAAAGATCAAGTGGTAAGATGGAATGATGAATGTCAGGCCGCTTTCTAAAGGATCAAGGAATATCTCCAAGAGCCACCTATTCTGATGCCTCGAGTTGAAGGAATACCTTTGATCTTATACTTGATAGTACTCGATAATTCAATGGGGTGCGTGTTGGGGCAGCATGACGAGTCTGGCCGAAAATAGCATGCTATTTACTACCTTAGCAAAAAGTTTACCGACTGTGAGACCCGATACTCACTTCTTGAGAAAACTTGTTGCGCTTTGGCATGGGCTGCTCGCCAGCTGAGACAGTATATGCTGACTCACACCACCCTATTGATATCAAAGATGGACCCAATCAAGTACACCTTTGAAAAGCCTGCCTTGTCCGGAAGAATAGCAAGATGGAAGATGATATTAACTGAGTATGACATCCAATACACAACCCAAAAAGCAATCAAGTGGAGTGTGTTGGCATATCATTTGGCATATTAGGCCGTGGATGATTACCAGTCTATGAATTTCGAGTTTCTGGATGAGAACATCATGTTGGTGACTGACTGTGAAACACCTGGACCGGATGAAGGACCTGAGGAGGGATCCCGATGGCCTATGTATTTTTATGGAGCTTCAAACGCTTTGGGTAAAGGCATTGGCACTGTGATCATATCTCCTGAAGGTTGTCATACTCCGTTCACTGCCCGATTATGTTTTAACTGCACCAACAACATGGCGGAGTATGAAGCGTGCATCATGGGCCTTCGAGCAGCTATTGACCTAAGGATTAAGTTCTTGATTGTATTCGGAGATTACGCTCTAGTGATCAGTCAGATCAAAGTCGAGTGGGATACGAAGCACCCAAATCTTATTCCTTACAAAGAGTATGTATTGACGTTGCTTCCACACTTTGAGGAGATAACCTTTGAACACTTCCCAAGAGAGGAGAATCAGTTGGCGGACGTGCTAGCTACCATGTCTTCTATGTTCAAGGTCAGGTGGGACAATGAAGCTCCCCAGATTACCATTGAGAGGTTGGATGAACCCGCACATTGCTGTGACATTGAGACTAAAGAGGTAACAAATAAACCCTAGTTTCACGAAGTAAGGAGGTATCTTGAGGCTCAAGAGTAACCCGAGGGTGCATCTGTTAATGATAAGAAGTTCTTGAGAAGGTTTGCTGCGATGTTCTTCATCAACAATGGCATTCTCTACAAGCGTAACCATGATTCAACCTTACTGTGATGTATGGATAAAATCGAGGCAAAGAGGATTATAGCAGAGTTACATGAAGGTACTTTCAGGACTCATTCCAGTGGACACACCATGGCAAAGAAGATCCTATGGGCAGGATATTATTGGTCCACCATGGAAGCCGATTGTTATCAACACTCTCGGACCTGCCATAAGTGCCAAGTCTATGCTGATAAGGTGCATGTATTTCTGGTCCTTTTGAACATCTTGACAGCTCCTTGGGATTTTGCAATGTGGGGTATCAATATGATTGGCGATATCAGACCTACTGCGTCCAATGGGCATCATTTCATACGGGTAGCAATTGACTACTTTACGAAGTGGGTTGAGGCATCTTCCTTTGCTACAGTAACCAAGAATGTTGTGGCGCGATTTATTCGGCATAGTTTGATCTGTCGATATGGTGTACCATAGAAGATTATTACAGACAATGGTACAAATCTCAACAATAAAATGATCACCGAGCTCTGCAAACAGTTTAAGATACAACATCACAACTCTTCTCCTTACCGGCCGAAGATGAATGGGGTTGTTGAAGCAGCTAATAAGAACATCAAGAAGATTGTGCAGAAGATGACAGTGACATACGAAGATTGGCACGAGATGTTACCATTTTCTCTTCATGGGTACCAAACCTCAGTGCGGACTTCAACAGGGGCAACACCATACTCTTTGGTGTATGGCATGGAAGCAGTCTTACCCATTGAAGTCCAAATACCCTCTCTTCGGATTATGAAGGATGCTGGTTTAAGCGAGGACGATTGGATCCAGGCCCGGCTTGATCAGCTGAATTTAATCGATGAAAAGAGACTTGCTGCTATTTGTCATGGTCAGACATATCAAAAGCGAATGATCAAGGCATTTAACAAGAAAGTCAGACGACAAGAGTATCAAGTTGGGGATCTGGTGATCAAACGCATCATACTGCCACAAGGTGATCCCAGGGGCAAATGGACCCCTACGTACGAAGGGCCATTTGTGGTTAAGAACATTTTCTCAGGAGGAGCTATGATTCTAACCACCATGGATGGTGACGACCTTCCTCACCCCGTCAATGCAGACATAGTGAAAAAATACTACACCTAATCAAAGACCCGCTAGGTTGACTGGCCTAGGCAAAAATAAGGGCTTCCTGGCGAACCAAAAGGGTTTGGGCAAAAATAAGGGATGAAAATGAAATAATATGTACACCCGACAAGTCGAAAACCTGGAAATGCGGCTTGGGAAAAAAAGGGTATCCCGGTAGACAGAAAACCCGAAAGGGCGGTCCAGGAAAAAATTAGGGATTGAAGCGTAACACTATGTCTCATTGGATCATCTTGCAACCAGACTTCGTTATCGACTATCAAGCTCGGACGACATTAATCATCTAATCTACCTTTAACCAAGTAGCAAAGTGATGAGACACTCGAAGATATAAAGGCAATAGCAGAGTTGGAACCCAGTGAGATTGTTCACATGGCTATTTTTCTTTCTTTTACACAAATTGTATAGATTCTATCTTTCGGCGGCGTTCTCTTACTAGGACGTTAGCCTCTTGTACAAAAAACGCCTATTTACAGGACAACTTCAAAATCAATACAATTAATTTTCACAAAGAAATTTCAAATTGCTTTTCCTTTTTCTGTTTTGTTTTGCAAGAACGTCCAATGGTTCATTTTTGATATATGCATTTGACAATAATTGCTGCTCATAAATATTTACATGCGAAACAAAAGACAATTACTCGTAATATCAGGAACAGGGGAAAACAAGAAATTTCTAAACCTTACAGTTGCTCTGTCCACCAGGTATAGGGATAGACCTAGCTGGAGAATACGTTTAAAGGTACATTCACTCCCCGCAGAGAAAAAGGTATCTAAAAACATTGATTCTCCCCAAGCAGAGTTCATCTATCACCAATAATAGAAAACCATCCCCAGTGGAGTTTATTTCTTCCACAAGCAGAAACTCAATCCCCAACAGGGTTCATTATCGCCAACAGCGGTAATTCATCCCCAGCCAAGGTTATTTCTTCAGATTAGCAGATCTCCTAGCAGAGTATCTCTTCCCCACAGAGCCATTTTCTCGTCAGTTTATTCTCCAGCAGGATTATTCTCACAATCATCTTCGGTCGTTATCCCCAACGAGAACGGAGAATTCAAATCTTTTTCTCCAACAACAATCAGGGATTTATTTTCCCCAGCTAGAGAATATCATAAAAACATTGCATATCCATACATCATGAGGTGTGCATATGCATCATACAACACAATCTCATTTACTCTGAGAACATCATTGCTTGATACATATCATGCATTACATACGACTAACCCTCTACCTTTCAAGAAAAATACAATCAAATTCTCACCAAGTTCAAGCTATGAAGCCCAGATTCGACCGGATAGTATCTTGATTTCTACATCATATTGTGAAGCCCGGAGAACGACCGGATAACAGTATCAAACACCGCGAAGCCTGGATTCGACCAGATAGTGGTTTATCTTTAAGCTATGAAGCCCAGATTCGACCGGATAATAGTTTAATCCCCAGCAAGCCGTGAAGCCCGAATTATGATCGGATAACAGCTTAGCAAGTTATTGTGAAGCCTGGGTTACGACCAGATAACAATATAAGTTTCTGTGAAGCCCGGATTACAACCAGATAGCAGCCAAAGATACCGCGAAGCCTTGATTACGACCAGATAGTGGTATATCTTTAATACAAGTTATGAAGACCGAATTCGACTGGATAGTATCTTGATTTCTCCGAACACCATGAAGCCTGGATTCGACCAGATAATGGTGTGAGATGTCGCGAAGCCTGGATTACGACCAGATAGCGGTAAAAGACACTGAAGCCTGGATTACGACCAGATAATAGTGAGGGACACTGTGAAGCTTGGATTACGACCAAATAGCAGTTTACCCGGCCAATTACTATGAAGCCCGGATTCGACCGGATATTAGTAGGCCCAAAAGTCAAAGGGAAGCTGAAAGGCGACCAGATAACCACTTGATTTCTTCTGAAGCCTAGATTACGACCAGATAAGAAGTAAGGTATTGTGAAGCCTGGATTACGACCAGATAGCAGTACAGGACACCATGAAGCCTAGATTCGACCAGATAATGGTATAAAGAATCATGAAGCCTGGATTACAACCAGATAACGATAAAAGGACTGAAGCCTGGATTACGACCAGATAATAGTACAAGACACTGCAAAGCTTGGATTTTGACCAAATAGCAGTTTACCTGGACAAATACTAAGAAGCCTAGAGTCGACCGGATATTAGTGTGCCCTAAATTCAAGTTGAAGCCCGGATGCGACCGGATAACAACTTAATTCCTTTTGAAGCCTAGATTACGACCAAATAAGAATCGAGAAATTGCGAAGCCTGGATCACGACCGGATAGCAAGTTTAATCTCATCTCCCCAGTAAGTCACTGTAAAGCCTGGATTACGACCAGATAGCAGTCGGTCTTATCACTATGAAGCCTGGGTTACGACCAGATAGTAGTTCATTTTCATCTCTTCAACCAACGGACGATTCCCCAGTAGAATAACGGACGACCAAAGCTCCTAAAATTCTATTCCTCACAAGCAGAGATCAGCACTCCCCAGCATAGTCTTCCTCAACAACAGGTATACAGGCTCTCACAAAGGAGTCTATTATGCGATCGAAACTTCTTCTGATGGCATCTTTAAGCCCATCTTCCATCATCAATCTCCAAATGGCATCTATAAGCCCATTCCCATTATCGCAAGACGAATACCACTTCATGTGAGTGCAAATTTCTGGGAACTCTAGTGTTCAATCATCTTCCACCTTTGGATCACGAAAGGAAAGCAAGCTAATCTACATCCTCAGGTTTAAGAAGATTGAACAGGGGCAAATGTTGTACCCTAAAATTGGACCTCCCATATTTCTCAAAACATTTCAAGAAAGATCCTCAAGTTGCTCAAGGAAGTCCAAGGGTTGACCAGACATACTCTCTCCTAAGGCAGTCTACCTCAAATTAGGGTTTCATGTTGCATCAAGATACTTGAGTCCAAGGGATACCAAATGCTCACCATTGTCCTAAAATGTTCTCAATATCATCCATGTCAAGTTTCAAGCCTTGCAGAGGAAGTTTGCTCAGTCAATTGCTCAAAGGCTTGAAAATCGACCGTGCTATGGCAAAAGTCAACTGTGGCCCCCATACAGTCAAACTTCAAGATTTTTGGTCAACATACTCATTTTGAAGTATTATTCATCATTTGATCAAGGGTTGATCATGATTCCTCAAGGATTGCTCACAATTCATCAAAACCTAAAAGTTGCTAAATTAGGGTTTTGTAGGAAAAGTCAACTCAACTTTGAACAAGCATAACTTTCTCATACTTTATGAGAAATGACCCATACAAAGCTTATTTTGAATAGGATGTAATTCCCTAAAATTAATCTTCATTTCCCAAGTTCAAAATATGCACTCACAAAAAGTTGTGAATTTGGACATTATAGGTCATTTTGAAAAGTCAACAAAAACACCTTTTTTGTCAAAGCTCCATACATGCTCATGGAAGACTAAATTGAGATGAGACCAAAAGGGTTGATTGAAGGACATCTTGAGCTTTCTAAAAATTCAAAGAACACCTTCACAGAATCAAAATTGAAGAAGTTATGCATTGGTGAAGTTGACCTTTTTTGCAAAATTGTCAAAAGTCAAATATGCCTCAAATTGCAATTTTTGTCAAATGGGCCCAAATTTTTGTACTTGGCTTAAGTTTGTAACATGGTCCACGAGCCCTAACTCTTCCCACTTGCCTTTATTTTATTTTTACCATTTATTTTGATTTTTTATTTCAATTAAATCAATTTAAATTAAAATAAATCATAAAATTATCAAAATCATTCAAACCTTAAGATTTTATGCATATTTCAGGTATCTTCACTAGTACAGAAATGACTTTTTACATCGGGTGAAATTGACTTTTTACATCGGTTTTGGGTCCGATGTAAAGTCAGACGTTATAGTAAATCAGGGACTTTTTACATCGGTTCTGGGACCGATGTAAAAAGTCCCTTTTTTACATCGGTTATAATATCAGAACCGATGTAATAACCTGTTATTATGCACATTTTTTAAAAAATTGATCCAGTTTTTTACATTGGTTGGAAGTAATACCCCATGTAAAAAGTACCTTTTTTACATCGGTTATAATATATGAACCGATGTAAGAAACAATTATTATGCACATTTTTTTTAAAAATTGATCCAGTTTTTTACATCGGTTGGAAGTAATACCCGATGTAAAAAGTCCCCAGTGATGCGACTTTTTACATCGGTTATTATCTCCAACCGATGTAAAAAGTCCCTTTTTGAAAGTTTTTACATCAGTTTTTACTAATAACCGATGTAAAATGTATGAAATTTTTTTGGAATAGATTATTTATTTTCTGGGTTTCCCTATACAAATATAATTTGTACCCATTTTTTCATATTTTTCCAATATCAAACAGACTATATTTATGTCGCTATATAGATTTCATAGCTTTCCAACATCACATATATCACATTTAGGATGATGTTTTCATATTTTTCACAACAAACTTACAAATTGAACAATTGTATTGCAAACTTGTATTGTATTACAACATACAAACTTACAATTACAAATTCTTCACAAAATATAAAACAATATTCAACTATTTATAAGTCTTTTTCAAAACTTACAATTACATAATATTCACAAAATATACATATACAAAAATATTCAACTATTTCTAAGTTTCCAAACTTGAATTACCAATATAAAATCTTCGGTAGACAACACCAAAATCATATTGCCTGACAATAAATAATAACAATTAACATCAGCAAAAAAATCAAGAAACTCAACACATGAGCAAAAACCACATGTATTGTGCAAAAACCACAACTTATACAATTCTATAAAACTCACCAAGCTAAACTTAAGTTCCATGTAAGTCAAAGAAACATTTTGCCCAACGAAGTCGCAAATCATACAAATCATCTGGTGTTAATTCTGTTGGGTCATCAAATACCTATAATACATAAATATAACAATATAGAGTTATTTTTTAAAAATTCATATTAAGTCGAAAAACAAAAAGTAAAGAACAAAGTAAAGTTATTTTTAGTACCTGCATCCAATTCTCGGTTATATTAGCAGAGACAATATCCAACATATTTTTCATCACATAGTATCCACAATCATTAGAGTTATGTTGTTGCCTTGTCTACAATTGAATGACATAATTAGTGAATATTTATCGTATATATTTAACTATAGAATTACAATTTACATCACACTTACATTGGGATGAAGCCATGTAGCCTTTTTTCTATTTCCATTTGCCATTTGATGAATCCCAAAAGAACTAATAATTTAGAACAACAACGGATAAGATTTAGATATATTATAATTTGCTAATGTGATTCACTAAAGTAGCAAAACTGTAACATGAAACACTAAAGTATAACACAAAATTTGACTATTTTTAGCACATATTTAAGAACATATTAGATAAATGAGATCATATTACATTTAACATCTTCAATACCAAATATATAATATCAAAATTTAAGGAATAACATCATACAAAGTAGTAACATGTCGGATTTCACATAACATATACAGACCTATATAATGAAATTTATTTATATTCAATGGAAAAGAAACATAAAATGTATTACAAAATTTCTCAATCATATCTCTCATAAAGAAAACTATTAATCATTAACTTTATAAGGCATTAAACAACAATAACACTACACCATTCATCACTCTTCCGAAGTTGTTTATACTCTATATAGGTCACATGGTTTCCCGAAGTTGTTTATACTCTATATAGGTCACATGGTTTCTTCAGCTTTTCCTCTTCAGTTTCGTAAAATGTTTAAAAAAAGGTCAGTAACTTCATCAGAAAAAGTAACATAACCTTGAAAGAATGAGGCCTCAACTGCGTCTTTTCCAGCTCACAAGTGCCGAGAACGTCCTTAACTGAAAAACAAAGAGACATACAAAATATGACTCTGTTTATTTTACGAAGAACTCAACGTTTAATTAACTTAGATTTTCAGACTTAAACAAAAATGTAGATGTTCATATAAGCTTTCGTTCGGAGCGTACTCAAATAACATCATCCTTGTAAATGAAAGAAACTTCTTTGTATCCAGCAGATAATGGCCAGATTATAAAAAATCAACATGGTATGGAATTTCCTTGACGTCATTCTTCTATTATTTCCTCTAAAACAAAAGAACAATAAATCGAAAAGCATCTCCGTTCACACCAAAATACAAACCAATTTCCAAATATCCAATTATAACCATCATATAATCATATAAACATCAAAATACAATTACCAAATGCAAATTAACACAGAAAATACATAACTAAATAAATTAATCATCAGCAACATAACATAACATAACAACATAAAAAAAATAATCATTGAAGTGAAAAGAAGAAAGAATTCAGTTGGGACATTTCATCGAACACTTTGCGAGCAAGGACAAAATATGTTTTTTTCTTCAGTTCAACCGGTAAGCAGCCATCCAAGTTATCTTTATATTGCTGTATACTCGCTTTAATTTTAATTCAAACCAAAATCTGCACCGAAATTGAATCACAATCAAACTGTAATAGAACCCGTAATTGAGTCGAAATCGTAGATTTACACTTACCTTCCATCACGATTAAGATCAGCTTGGACAAAGATTCTAATCGGGTACAAATGGCGAAATGGCGAAATGACTTGGTGGTGGGCGAAAATCTGGTCGTGGCGAAAATGGGTCAGAAAAAATGGGTAGAAAAAATGGAGGAGACTGTACAGTTCTCAAGTTATTATTTTTGTTTTTATTACCTTTTACATCGGTGGAAACTGCAGCCGATGTCATAGCATGCCACGTATGTGCTATTACATCGGTGGAAACTGCACCCGATGTAATAGCTTGCCACGCGTTGAATTTTTTTTTTGTTTTTATTACTTTATTACATCGGTGTATATTTCACCCGATGTAATAGTTTGCCACGCGTTGATTTTTTTTTTGTTTTTATTACTTTATTACATCGGTGTATATTTCACCCGATGTAATAGCTTGCCACGCGTTGAATTTTTTTTTTGTTTTTATTACTTTATTACATCGGTGGATATTTCACCCGATGTAATAGCTTGCCACGCGTTGATTTTTTTTTTGTTTTTATTACTTTATTATATCGGTGGAAATTCCAACCGATGTAATAGCTTTATTATTTTTTTTTTAACGTTTTAGACAAGTTGTCTCTTATTTACAAAAATGCCACCGTGTTTTTTTTTGTAAATCTTTTACATCGGTGGATGAGATTGCCCGATGTAATAGGTGACGAAAAAAAAAATTTTCCTTATTTTTTATATCATTGTAAATAAATACCTGATGTAAAAAGTTTGTTAACTGTATTTTTTACATCACATATTTTGATACCCGATGTAAAAACTTTTTCTGAAATGTCTTTTTTTTAGTAGTGCTTATATAGCTAGCAAGAGGATCAAATCGTGTAAGGCATGGTTGTGCATAAAAAGATTGGTTTTGGCTTATTTTGGAAATATTTTCATGAAAATCAAATCATGATCAAAGATCATAATTGACAAAGATTGAAAGCACAATTGTAACCCTAATTCAATGAGTAGTATATAATGGACAAGTGCAGACCAAAAACACAAGGGTTGGAAGGCGTGTAAGAGGAAGAACAAACTTGGAAAAAATCAAGAAATGTGGTGAACTATTTTCATATTTCCAGGCAGTTTCAAGACTCCCAAGCCATCTCTTTCGTTTCCTGGGCACTCAAGGAAGCCATAACAATCAAAAGCAAGTCTTCTCGCGCGCTATAACTCACTGTAAGTGGTTTATGGATTGGACATATTTTTGAAATCGAATACCATTGTTTAAGCATTTGTAGCATGAATCATGTATATATTCTGATTCCCTAACATGTTTGCAAGCTCATGGTGACAATTAATTGCATTTTTATTGGCTATATTGGAATCCACTATTGCTAGGTTTTGTTGTCTCGTTTTAGGATCTTTTTATACAGGCAAAATTGGTCCACAAGAAGGGCACCATGATACTCAGCAGGCCAAGGCGATTTGATCCACATCATTTGATTTCATTTATTGTGCCTGTGTGTGATTTTGAAATGTGCAGGGGTTTTAGCGACGGACTTTTGTCCGTAGGTAAAAGTCCATAACTTTTACCAACAGAGAAGGGAAGAAGAAGACCTGCGTGGCACCACCCCATTCTCCTGTTTGAAATTTCACGCGCAGGAAGTTAACAAAGTTGTGTTTTTTTTTTTAATTATTTATTTGTTTCTTTCTATACAACAAACGCGCCCAGCTCAATTAGTGTGAAGGTGAGTGGAAAAGCCATAGGACCTGGGTTGAAATCCCAGGTCCCCCATGTACTTCATATTATTTTTATTTGAATGATCAGGCATGCACACAGGCGTGAGGTTCACCGTATGCCCTCAAGGCTCAACCATTAAGATCTCTAGGAGGCCAGATCTGAAGGCCATTACGTGAGGCTCCATCATGCATCCCAGTCAAAGGGCAGCGCTGGATCCAAGAAGTCCACGTGGGTCAGAGTTCTGGGGCCCAAAAGCTTGCTATTCATACCCCTCCAAATTGCTAACAAGCATGCCCAATACTCTTTTTTCTTTTCTTTTATATTTTCTTTATTTAATTTATTTATTTATTTTACTAATTAGATTTAGGTTTATTTATTTATTTTACTAATTAGATTTAGATTTAGGTTTATTTATTTTCTTTTCATAAAATCAATTTTCACCCAAATTAGATTTAGGTTTATTTTTTTCAAAAAATTATTTCAATTAGTTAATTTAATTTTTTAGAAATAAATTAAAATCAATTAGAAAATTAGGGTTTTAGGTTAATTTAATTCTTATTTTCTTTTTCTTAAAAATAACCAAAACACAAAAATAGGTCAGATTTAATATTTTCTTAATTTAATTTAATTAGCAATTAGGTTTGTATTTATTTAATTTAAAACCTTATTTTCTTAAAATAATTAAAAACAACAAAAAAATGTTTTTTCTTTTAATTAGGTTAGACGTGGTCAAAACCCTAATTTCCTCTCGTTCTCGACTCATCGTGCGCGTTTATTTTATTTTACAATATTGATGTAATTGCTCATGGGATGTAATAGATTAATTAGGACTTTTCGTTTATTTTTTCGTTTTGCGGGTTTTTTGGCTATGTAATTAATACCCGAAGCCTTGTAATAGTGTAGCTTTATTTTCTCGCATTTTAATTCTCGCAAACATTAACTGTTAGATGTATAATATTAGGATTGTATGACAAGACTGTATGTGAATTTTAAAATGGTTAGCAAACCCTAAATGTGCAAAGATAATAACTGAAATTGAATCACTCGCACATGCGCACTCCTAGGGTATACTCTCACTTCGGTTGCCTTCGATAAAAGATCATTAAGTATAGGGTATTTTAGTGGTCGCTCTCTTGTCTAAAAAAGATCAAATGTCCCGTTCGGAAATGTTGCCTCGGAAAGGTTGCCTCGGAAATGTTGCCTCGAATATTGATCTTAAGACTTTAAGGTTATTACTAAGACTTCCTAACATTGCTTTAGTGATCGTTCGTCCCTTTTCGAATTGGCCCTTAAAACTCCAACGACGGTGCTAGCTACTCACTAATAGTGGGATAGCGCTATCTAAAGGAAACAAGAACATAAACATTCTCTTTTTCGAGTAGGTAGATGCTAGTAGGTACTTGCTCAAAATCAAACTCTTTTCCAAACTTACACTCTTTTCAAACAAAGTTTTCAAAACAACATCGTAACACTCTTAAAGACAGAAGCAAGGGTTAAATCGAAGTAAAAAAAAAACTTTTTCGAATCAAACACACACAAGCAACTTTTAAAATGATGAGCAAGTACCTAAGAGCCCGTAGAAAACTACGGATAGAAAGGGTGCTAATACCTTCCCTTTCTATAATCTACCCCCCCCCCCCGTACTCAAAATCTCGAAAAAGGGAGTTTTTCTGTGCTTTTGTCCTTTTTAGTTGGATAAAATAAAAGTCGGTGGCGACTCTTGCTTACCGTACATTTGCGAATACAAAACGCAAACCGACATTTAAATAGTCCGGTTCTGCCCCTGTATCACAACAACCCATTAGGGATAGGAAGTGATAGCCAAGAATCCAGCATTGAATTGTTTCATGACCTCCGCTTTGATATTTTTTGACATATCGGGTCTCATGCAGTGGAATTTTTGTTTTACTGGTGGACAATCTTCTCTTGTTGGCAAACGATGTACTACGATGTCTGTATCCAGTCCTGGCATGTCTTCATATGACCAAGCAAAGATCTCAACATAATCATGCAACAGCTGAATCAGATGCTCCTTGACACAAGGCTCCAGATTGGCACCCACCTTGATTTCTTTTATATTCTCCTTGGTACCCAAGTTGATTGTATCCACCGGTTCCTCATGAGGCTGAATAGCTCTTTCCTCTTGTTGCAGTAGTCTGGCCAGTTCCCCTGGTACTTCACAATCTTCCTCACCTTCGTCTTCAGCTTGGTAGATTAGATCCTCAGAGTCACAAAAGACCATAGTAGTATCGTTACCCATGGGATCCGGAATGGAGGGGTACCTGCATTTGTGAGTGTGGGTGTGTGTAAGGGTATAACCATCCTTTAAAAAATGTAAAAGAAAAACAACGAGCACAAAAGTTTGTATGTGAAAAAACGTCCATGATTCATTGAATGTCATATGAAGATGAAATAATAACCCTTACAAATGGATCGTTTGTGCCTCGGGCAAGGCACATGGTTTTAAATGTGCGAATTGTTTGTGAATATTACAAGTCCAACAGAAATGTAAAGATAGATTGCTGAGGGATGAAAGTTATTGGGACAAAGTCTTTGGCTTCCCAATTGCAAAGTCCTCCGTTGACAGTAGGAAAGATCCAATCCTCCAAGCTGCAATCGTTTTCACCATCTTCCATTGCATTGACCTCTCGGTTCCTAATCTTCAAGGGTGGCCCTCCCGCACGGGCACGACGCATAGCCTTCTGAGCACTTGAAGTGAACCTTAATCCAAACATGTCAGATTTATATGGAATATCCAGATGTTTCCCCTAGATGGTGCATCCACCCTCCTATACTACTACCTTGGCGTCTTTCAGAGATGTCATCTGGAGTGGAGGTCTTGTGATTTTGAGAACCTAGGACACAGTTTTGGTCACTGCTACCTCTTGGGGAACCTCTTCGAAAAGTTGAAAAGGAGTTTCAATGAACTCGCCGTCCAATTCCGTATATCGGAAGGAATTGAGGTGGCTAATCATATACTCTTCCTCTCCGTGGACAGTGATAATCTTTCCCTGGACCGGATATTTCAGCATCTTGTGCAGTGTAGAGGTGACAGCACCGGTATTATGGATCCACGGTCGTCCTAGCAGACAGGAGTAAAAGGGACGGATGTCCATTACATAGAAAGTTGAGTTGAAAGTTTGAGTCCCAAACTTTATGGAGATATCCAACTTCCCGTGGACCATCCTCTTTGATCCATCAAATGCTCTTACGAGTATATTACTGGGTTTCAAAGTCAGTCCTTCGCAGTCTAATCTGTCGAGAGCTTTCTTTGGTAAAACATTCAAAGATGATCCGGTGTCCACCAAGACATGGGCCGGAGTTGTTCCTCTACATTCCACAGAGACATGCAATGTGTGATACGGTGGGAGAACTGACTTGAGGTTTTGCGTTTGTGTTTGTAAATGTTTCGGTTTAGCAAGAGTCACCACCAACTTTTTATTTTATCCAAAGGAAAGGTCAAAAAGCACAGGAAAGACCTTTGAGATGTTTTCTTGGGTTCGAGGGGTAGATTATGAAAAGGGAAGGTGCAAGCATCCTTTTCATCCATGGTTATCCATGGGCTCTTAGTTACTTGTTTAGATCACTTGCTTTTGCTTTTCAATTGTTTGAAATGGTGCTTTGTGTGTGTGGTTTTGAAAATGTTTTAAAAATAGGCCATTGTTGTGGCAACCTTTGTAATGATTCTTGTTTGAATGTATACAAAGGTGTATTGTCTTTTGAAAAGATTTTTTTCAATGTTTGAAAGTTTGAAAGTTTGAAAGTTTGTTTTAAAATTGTGTTGTGAGGTGTGTTTGAAAATAGCAAGGATGTTTTTGCAAGCTTTGATCAAGTAACTAAGAGTTGTCTACCCTATATACTCAAAGATCTTTCCTATACATTTTTAACCTTTTTTACAGTGTTGTTTTACCATTGCATTTGGTAAACAACCTTGTATTTGGATGTTAAACGGGACAGGCGCATGTCATCGTATTAACCATGATAGCAATAGTGCTAAGTATCTTTAGAAAATTTTTTTGAGGGACTAGATCATTTTGTATAGACAACCAAGATAGCGTCATCGAGGGACTATGATCTTTTTGTTTTGTTTTTGCTTTGCCAAGATACTCAACATGCATACCATGGCCATTTTAAAGGCAACAAGTGGATGAAACCCTAGGGGGTGCATGTGTGCATTGTGTTATCATTTTCATGCATTTTTATCTTGTATTAGGTCTAACTATTTGTTTTGATTTCGGATATTGCATACAAACCATAATCTTTAACATGGCATACTTGGAAGCTATAAATGCATAAAAGAAATCTACGACTATTACAACATTGATATGGGGAGGGGGATACAATTTTTGAATAGGGGATTATTTTGCAAGAAATTAAAACCCTAATATTTACTATTACATCCAAATTGAATTCTTTGCATTAAATAATAAATAAACAATATTTAAACAAACAAATTAAGTATAAATATGCTAAATATTATAAGTATGCAAAGATAATGTTTTTGTTTATTTTTATGTATGTGAAAATATAATATTTAATGTATTAAAAAAAATAGAAATAAAAGATTATTTAGTCAAGGGTAAAAAACCCTAATTTTCTTTAAGAAAAGTATATATATTAATTATATTGTTTATATACAACAAAATAAAATAATGAAATATGTACAAATGTCAAAAAAACAAAATATATTAGAAAAATATTATTTAAGTATGTAAATAGTAATAATAAAAATATAATATTTTTTATGTATTATTTTCAAGTTTTTATTAAAGAAAATAAAAGTATATACTAATTAATAATTATTTTCATGTTAGAAAAATAAAATAAAATATAAAAATAAATGTGAAAATTTATAAAAATATTTTTGGTAAGTTTTTGTGTTTAAAAAAAATAGAATAAAATCAGAAATGGAAAATAAATTGAAAAATACAAAAATATAAAGAAATGGGCCAGGGGGGTGCAGTCAGCAAACTGGAGGTGCAAAAAGCAAGCCAAGCCAAGGCCCAATCCACTGAACTTCATCTTCAACCTTTGAACAGAAAACGCATGCCCTGTAACTCCAGTTCTGTTCTCTCTATTCTTTGAATGAAATCAAAAACTCAAAAGATGAAACTTATAGAGCATTAAACCACGATTTCAACCATATAAAAAACTCAATCTAACTCTCAAAGACCAGAGACAATTTCTCTGGCCCTAATTTCTAACCTAACTTTTTCAGGAAGTTCATTAATCAAATTCTCTTAGCACACTTAACTTAAATGAAAACTGAACATATGTACAGCTTCAGGGCTATGAGTACTACATTTTTTATTCACAAACCTAAGCGTAATGATTCCTAAATAGAGAGATAGGAAGTTGACAAATACCTATTTCAGATGAACTCCTGTATGGCTATGTGGAGCTTTTCAGTGAGGCCTGAGGTGCTTGGGAGCGTGCTTGAATTTCCTCTGACCTTCCTCAATGCCTAGTTTGCTTTGGACTTGCTTGAGCAAGCTTGTATAACTCAACCTGCACAAGCTGAAAATAGAAAAGGTGAAGCTTGCAAATGGAGTTAGAGTCACTGTCCAATGATTAGGATAGCTTGGATAGGTTATATGGGATGTATTGGAACAAGTTTGGGGCAAAACGCACGAGTAACTTGTGAGATGGAAGTGAAGCTGCAGGGAGTGCCCTGTTTTGCAAGTTTTTGGTGTGTTGATGTTCAATAGTGTTTGAGGGATGGAGGGCTCGTGTTTATGGCTCAAGGCAATGTCAAAAACTTGTCTCAAATTCTTGCAAGAGTTGGTTATAACAGATATGCAAGTTATGTGATTTTGGCAAGTTTCCTGGTTATGAAGCAAAAAATGAGAAGTGACCAAGAGCAGGCCTGTACAGGCTAGATCTAACCCTGCATACATTGTGTGAGCTTGGCCCCAAGTTTGTGGATTTGGTTTTCTGTACAAGATTTGGTTCAAGGCTCAAGAATGCAATTTGACATAAAGCAAATTTGACAAAAATGGCAATGTTGCCTTTTTGCTATTTTTGGATTAATCTCTTGTGTAATCCTTTAATGATCAGAACAAAGCTTAAAACTAATGGATTTGAATTTAATTATTGAGTATGAAAGGGTTTAGGGACATGTAATCAAGTACAAATAATGCTGGATGGAAATTGCAACTTGTAGCAACATGAAACATGCCATGGATCAAAGTGAGTTTTTTCCAAATTCAAACCTTCGATTCTCCCTAACCACAAATGATTTTGGAGAGTTCTTGGAAATTTTGGAAAGCTTGTAACATGCTCTACAATCCATATTTGAAATTCATTTTGAGATTCTAAGTGGAACAATGTGAAAAATTGCCATGAAGATAGGTCAAAATCCTGCCTAAAGTAGGGCAAAATTTCACTAAGTTAAATGTTTCATGGACCCTTGTTCCAAAAATCATAACTTGAGATCCAAGCTTCTTTTTTGAAAACCTTGTGAATCAAAGTTGTAGACTTTGAGGATAACTACAACTTTCATGTTGTAAGTTTTGTTTGAATCCAATTGCATCATGGTGAAAATGTTCGGCAAAGTTGGGAAAAAATAAGAAAATTTCATAACTTAGAAAAATTATAAGTTTTGAAAATTTTCAATTTTAAACCCTAATTTGCAAAATTAGGTTTCTTGATGAATATGTTTCATGTTTTGACTCATCTTGATGAAAAATGACCCTTGGCACTTGATTTTGACCAAAAAGTCAGAGTTTAACTTTTCAGTGTACAGTCAAATTTTGATCAGTTGACTAAAAAATTCATCTGTTAATCCAATGCAATTGAGATCTTTTGAACCTTGTGAATAGGTCAATATTATGCCATTGAGTCCTATAATCCATGCTTGAATCCAATTTTCCATTGGCTAAGTTAAAAATCAGAAATTGCCCTTCTGCAGTCAAAACCCTAAAAATGACCATTTTGCACTTTTGATGATCTGATCAAATTTCTTGAGGAGTTGTGGTCCAAACTTGATCAAATGGTTCATATGAGTCTATAATGTTGATGTGGATCAAAAATTATTAGGTTTGACTATAAATTGGCCACAGTTGACTTTTTCCCCAATACAGCTGATTTCTAGGTCAACTGTCCAATTGACTAGGCAAAAATTTGATTCAAAGCTTGAAAATTGGTAGAGGAAATCTTATAAGTCCAACATGAAGTATGAAAGTCACTTTGAGCATTGAAAGCCCAAAAATCCCTGTGCAAACTCAAACCCTAATTTAGGTCATCAGTGCAAGGAGATGTCTTGAGCAGAGCAAACCCCAATCCTGTCTGGAGTTCAAGGAGTCTTGTGAGGGGAAATCTTGATAAAATGAGAGGGCAAATTTTGGGGTACAACAGCTGCCCCTGTTCAATCTTCTTGAACCCGAAGAGTTAGATTGGAGAGTTTGCCTTTCGTGACTCGAAGGCAAAAGAGGATTGGACACTAAAGTGCCTGTAAATTTGCACTCGTCAAAATGTAAATGAGGGAATGGGATTAAAGATGCCATTTGGAGATGGTAGAATCGTGCTGGAGATGAGCTTAGAGATGCCATCCAAGTCTGTTTGTTGAAAATTAGGAGAATGAACACTAGATTGGTGTTGTACCCCAAAATTTGCCCTCCCATATTCATCAAGAATTGTCAAAGTCAAGGTCACAAAATTCCCCAAGGGTTGTGCAGCTCAACTGTCTCCTATACAGTCAAAACTAGGGTTTGAGTTCTGGTCAAGCAAATGAAGTTTTCAAAGGCCCAATCAAGTCCCATATGCCTACAAAGATGGTCAAGTATCCTCATGTCAAGTTTCAAGGCAGTCAGCTCAAAATTGCACAGTCAAAACCCTAGATTGCACTACAGTCAACTGTAGGGGCAAAATGGTCATTTGACAGTCAAAAGTTCAAATTTTTGGTCAATATATCATTTTGAAGCCACAAACATCATTTGATCAATGCTTGATCATGATTCTCACAATTTAGCTCAGAAATCATCAAAGATGCAAAAGTTGCTATATTTGGACAGCTGAAAAAGTCAACTGAAATTGACCAGGGCATAACTTTCACATGGATTATCAGAAAAATTCCATCCAAAGCTCATTTTGAAGAGAAAGACATTTCCTACAATTCATCTTCATGTTCCAAGTCCAAGAAATGCTCTCACAAAAAGTTATCAATTTCAACATTATAGGTCATTTTCAAAAGTCAACAAAAAGTGACTTTAAGTCAAAGGCCATAACTTGAGATTGGTAAATCAAAATGACATGGGACCAAAGGCATTGGTTAAAGGACTCAAAGACCTTTCCAAAATGGCCAAGAACATGTGAAAAGCTTAAAAATTGACCAAGTTATGCCTTGTGGAAGTTGGGAAATTTTTGGAAATTTTTGAAAGTCAACATGGATGCAAAAGGCCTAAAAATGCAAATGGGCCCATTTTTCTTCCAAGTCTCTTCATGCCAAGCCTATGCACGACCACTAGGCCCAAAGGGAAGTATTTTCATATTTTTTAATTATTTATTTGAATTTATATTAATTTATATTCATTTAAATCATTTTAATACATGGAAAATATCAAACTTAACCTAAAAAAATCTTTTCATGCATGTTTATTCTTAATATTTCGTGCATATCCCAATTAGGCAAATTTGGATGAGATTTGAGCATGATTGATACAAAAACTATGAGAAAAAGATTGGAAAAGATCCATGAGATCAAATATCCAAAAATCATCAAAGCAATGGATTTTATTCAATCTTTTTAACCTAATTGCTTCCATACAAGTATGAGATCACAACCCTAAGCAAAAAAGACTGCAAGCTGCGCCCAAAACAAGGATTGCATATTGAAATTTCTCTTAAGAACTCAAACACTGAAAACCAGTTTCAAGCTCGATTCAGACCCCAATTCTTGTCCTATTAGCATCCTGAGACGTCCTTGAACGTTTCTCAATCATTAACATCAATCAAAAGGCCCTGAATTGGTACCCCTAAGTCCAACTGTACCTTGAAATTTTTGAAATCGCACAGCATGATTCCATCATCTTTTTGCATTTTTCTTTGTTGATTCATGTTCATATTAATGTTCTAAAGCTAACTGTGGTGTTTAATTGCGTTTTCATTGATCATACAAGAATTCGCCATGTTTGAATATTAGGGTTGCAGGTTTCTTAAAATAGGGATTTTGCGTAGAGGAAAAATTAGGGCTCGTGAGTATCATGGTTGAATTGAGCAGGTTAAGACGAAGCAAACACATACCTCGCGAACAATTTATGAAGCTCATGGAGCTATTCGCTATTTTCTGTTAGCCCCTCTAAAACAACGTTTCAAAAACCGTTCCCATAGTGTTTTGTATTACAGGGTGAGGAAGACGAAGGCATCGTGTCCATCAGCCATTGGCTCTTTTGAATTTCGCGCGAATTTATAAAAGCACTAACGCGTTCTCTTTATATCATTTATTGTTTATTATTTGTTAATTGAAACGCGCTTGGTTCAGTGGTCAAGTGTTGTGCTGGTAACTTCAAAGACCTGGGTTCAAGTCCCAGGTCTTGCAAATTTCATTATTCTTTTTCAAACCAATTTCCTATGCAGCGTCAGCAATGAGGCATACCGTGTGTCCACAAGATCCAAACGCACAGGTGTCCAGGAGAGGAAGATCAAGGGCTCAGATCCCAGGCCTATGGTGAACGTGGTCAATGCACTAGCACACGATCCAGGAAAGTCAGCATGTGGCACACTCAATTGGGCCAGGCCTCTCAAATTTACACCTCCCATCTGGGGCTACACCCCACCCTGGTTTGCATTTTATATTTTTCTTCTCACTTTTATTTTTGTTGTCTTATTTATTTTATTGTCTTAATTCAATTAATTTATTTTTCTACAAAATATAAAAAAACATCATAAAAATCCAGAAAATACAAAAAATATGATATTTATTTTATTGTAATTATTTTCCTCAATAAATTAATATATGTAAATATTTAGTTTAATTAGGTTATAGTTTTAATCTTTTTTAACAAAAAAATCCAAAAATAGAATTTAGGTTTAAATAACTTTTGATTTTCTTTTTTTTTAATTTTCCTTTTTCAGAATAACAATATTATTTATTTATCATTTTATTTTCATAAATTAAAAATTGTACATAAGTTAATTTAGAGTTTAATTTAGGTTTTAATTTAAATCTTTCATAATAAACTTAAAAAATAATAGAATTAGGATTTGCCTTTTAATTTAATTTCAATTAGCTTCTTTTCCTTATTAAATCTAAAAAATATAAAAAATACCAAAAAAACATTTAATCATTTAATCTTTAATTCTCATTAATTTTAATTGTTTGCAAAAGGGTCCAACGCCCTAACTTTGTTTAAATTCCTTTATTTCGCGCATTTATTTTATAATCGTTCAAATAATCATGTAAATCTCCCGAGGCCATGTAACTTTACTTTTCGCACTTTATTTTCCGCATTATTTACTTTTCCGCTAAATCGGGTCCGGTTTAATTTTGGCGATGTGGACCCGCGCCTTTGTAATAGTTTAGATTTATTTCCTCGCAACTTTATAACTGTTAAATATGCATGAAAGAGTGAATGTCTTAATAAAATCAAGCGTAGAACACGACAAGCATGACAAGACAAATAACTGAAACATGACACACAAATCGCACACACCACCCCTAGGGTACGCCTCACTGTTGCCTTTCGAAAGGTGATCGTCGAGTAGAGGACGTCTTAGTAAGTCCTCATGATCCGGGAACCTGGCATGAGGGTAGCTTCTAAGGTGTCTTCCCATTGCTCTGGTGATCACCATGTCCCGAACCTCGAATTGACCCAAACACCTCCAACGGTGGTGCTACCTACCTCTCAATGGTGGGATGGCACTACTTTTAAGGACATCTACACAGACGAATTCCTTAGGGTAGGTAGGTTCTCAAGGATACTTGCTCTAATCTCAAAACAAACTCAAAAAGATTTTTCACACTGACACTTTTCAAAAGCTTTCAAAGCAAACTTTTCAAACACTCTGACGTATGAGTCGATCTGAAACTTTTCAAAGAAACTTTTTAAACCCACATTGAAAAGCAAACAAATAATTTTGAAAACACATTGAGCAAGTATCTAAGAGCCCATGGATAACCATGGATAGAAAGGGTGCTAACACCTTCCCTTTCTATAACCTACCTCCCGAACCGAGAGCAATCTCTTTAAGGAATTTTTCTGTGCTTTTGTCCTTTCCATTTGGAGAAAATAAAAGACGGTGGCGACTCTTGCTTCCGCGACATTTCGCGAACCAGCGTTAAACAGTCAGTTCCAGATCCACCGATCACAGAACTGGCGACTCTGCTGGGGATATATTTATAAAGTGAGGTGTACCTTAGGGCTAGGTCATAACTGTGTTTTCACTTGTATTGTTTTGCTTGCTTTACTATTGTGGGTTGCATCGGAGATACATAGATCCTAACCCGGATCTGGGGATACCCTGTTTAGGTAGCATAAGCTGTGAGGGACCTGTCCGGCGTAGACCGACACAGGTGAAGCAGTGGCTACGTTGGTGTGGCACCTTAGTCTGTACCGATATCCCTTGTGTCGCAACGAGGAGAATATGGGTCTTCTAAGGAGTCATTAAGCACCAACAACCTTAGAACCTTAAATGACACAACTTGGCCATTAGAACAGTAGCAGTATGCTACGCCCATTGAGGCTAAACTCTCGTGATGGTTCTGGCCGCAAGAAAAGATTGCGATGCTGGAGTTATGACCGATTGAGGGTAGTCAATGATATTGGGATCCTCTAAGAACCCGGTTACTTTTGATTAGGACAGGTATGAACCAACAAACTGAAAGAGGGTAGTACCTAGACCTCATGCTGGCCTAAACTTTAGGGGCTTGCCTTGTGTGACTTGTGTGCCTTACTATGTTTGCCTTTGTATCTGTATGTGGTGTGCTTTATCATAACATCATAGCATCATGAGCATTGCATGCATCCTGCATAAGAACTGACCATTTCAAAGACAAGAGGGTTTCATCTTTGCTCTGTTTTGTAGGACATTATGATGCCTGTGCGAAGGAATACTATCCGGTTCAACTTTGTTCGTTCACCTGAGTTGATTGATGAGTTGGTTAGCAGAATTCCAAACACCACTTCCTTCATTCAGAGGCATGGTTCTCTCCTCAGTTTAGTCACTGCAAAGCGGGATCAACAGTTGATGAGTGTTCTGACCCAATTCTATGACCCTCAGTACCAGTGCTTCACCTTTCAAGACTTCCAGCTGGTCCCTACCCTGGAAGAGTTCTCTAATCTGCTTGGTATCCCTATCTTGGATCAGACTCCCTTTACTGGTTGGGAAAAGACCCTCAGGCTTGAGGACATTGCTGCAGCTCTTCCTTTGACCCATCAAGAGGTAACAGACAATTGGGTAACTAGAAGCGGAGTTAAGGGTTTCTTGGCCAAATTTCTGATTGGTAAAGCTAACAGCTTCTGGAATGACTTGGACTTTAGGGCATACGAAGACATCTTGGCTCTCCTAATCTATGGGTTAGTCCTGTTTCCTAATCCTGACAACTTCATCAATGTCACTTCCATTAGGATCTTTATGTCTCAGAACCCTGTGCCCACTCTCCTGGGTGACATCTTGCAACAACTTCATGCCCGTACTACCCGAAGACGAGGAACCCTATGGTGTTGTATCCCTTTGTTGGTGAGGTGGTTTATTTCGCACCTCCCTAAGTTCGTATTGAAGAACCAAGAAGGAAGAGGTTGGGCTCACAGGTTAATGTCTCTCACCGATAAAGACATCATTTGGACTTGCAGAGGTTTGGATGAGATAGCTATTATTGATCGATGCGGGGAGTATCCTAATGTTCCTCTGATTGGTACTCAAGGAGGGATCTCTTACAATCCATGTCTAGCACTCCGTCAGTTTGGAAGAGCAAGAAGAACAGGCCCCCATGAGATGTTGGTGCCTCACATCAGTTTCGAGTTTCAGGTGGATAGTGACGAGCTACGTCGTAGGTTCATCAAGGCTTGGGAGAAGGTTCATAAAGCTGACCCACAAGAGCTAGGGCCAAAGACTTCTCTACCTATGGAAGCCTACTACAAATGGGTCCGCATCCGTGCTCAGAAGTTAGGTATGCCGTATGAAGCTGTCAGACCCGTCATTCTCGAGTGTCCTGATAAAGATGGTGTTCCTCCGACTGTCCTTCCTCCTCAGATACCTACTGATTATGAGACATTGAAGAGATCTTGGTCGCAACTGCAAGAAGAGCGGGATTCTTACCGGGAAAAGTTCAACGAGCAGGAATCAAAGATCCAGAAGCTGACAAAGCAATTGGAGAATGAGAGAGCTCTGAATGCCTACCTCCGTACTGAGAAGAGGAGACCATGGGATCAATGAGGAATTCTGAATGTGCCTTTACAGTTTTTATTTCCTTTCCAGTTATTTCATTTCATGTAAACGCCTAAGGGCAACTTGTTGAATAATTTCAGTTACAAAGTTGAATCTAATGAAGTGTGTTCCTTTTTTGTTTACAAAGTTGATTCCCGATTGTCTTTGAAAACATAATCCATACGCATTTCATACATCATGTGCATAGCAGGCTTTTCCCCTTTTTTCAGGTTGCTTACAGTTCTTCGCTGTTTATTTCAGCATCATGAATACCGGATCTGAATCTACAGAGACATCAATCAAGGCTCTCCAGGCGCAGAATGCGCAATTTCAAGAACTAATCATGGGTCTAGCTAAAGGCCAAGAGGAACTGAAGACTATGCTCCTGAAGAAGGAGAAGAAGAAGAAGAGAAGAACTGTTCTATTCAACTCGGGCCGAAGGTTGGGCAATACTCTGCAACATGAAGAGGCTGCTTCTTCTGTTGGCAAGAGTCCTTCTCAGGCAGAAGTCAAGGTTCCTACTCCAGTGGTCTCCGACAACGAGACAGATTTTGATGAGGAACATTATCCTCCTGCAGACGACAGGTACAAACAACTGGAAGACAGGTTGAAGGCTATGGAGGTGCAACAGGCACCTGGGCTGGATTTCGGAGATCTGGGTTTGACGACGGTGTAATTATTCCACATAAATTCAAAGCACCCACCTTCTCCAAGTATGACGGGGCATCCTGTCCCAAGCTGCATTTGAGGTCCTATGTTCGAAAGATTCAGCCGTACTCTGCGGACAAGAATATATGGATCCACTTCTTCCAGGAGAGTCTTTCAGGGACTCATCTCGAATGGTTCTATCAGCTGGATGGAACCAAAGTTCGTAACTGGGAGGAGCTGGCTACTGCTTTCTATAAGCAGTATCAGTATAATGCCGACCTTGCCCCTACACGTACTCAACTCCAGGGTATGTCGTTAGGTGCAAGTGAAGGTTTTAAAGAATACGCGCAGAAGTGGAGAGATCTGGCTGGCAGGGTGCAGCCACCTTTGACTGATCGAGAGTTAGTGGACATGTTCTTGGGGACCCTATCTGGGCCGTTTTTTAACCATCTCATTGGGAATTCTTCTGCTGGTTTCACTGATTTAATCTTGACTGGAGAGAGAATCGAAGCTGGGCTGAAATCTGGGAAGATTGCAAAGGGTGCATCATCTAGTTCGGACAAGAAACCATTTAAGAAGGAGTCTAGTGCCGTATACGGTTCTAGGAGATCAGAGAGACCTGATCACCGCCAATCTGTCAGCGCGGTAATGATCGCTAAGCCTGCTGCCGCTCCCCGGCCAAATAATCCTCAAAGGGCTGATAGACCCCGGAGAGAGTTTACCCGGTTAAGCATGACCCTATCGCAAATCCTGCCACAGTTGCTATCCACCAATTTGGTGACTGTCAAGGAGGCGCCAAAGTTCTCAAACACTACCTCTCCCAAGTACAACCCGAATGCTCGTTGTGCTTACCATTCAGACAGCCCGGGGCATGCCACTGATGACTGTTGGGCACTAAAGAACAAGCTGCAGGACCTCATTGACGCTAAGGAGGTACAGTTTGAGGCATCTGACAAGCCTAATGTGGTGACAGCTCCCCTGCCTGCTCATGGGGTTAATGCTATTGGAGATGAGGACGAAGTTGATGAGGCTGAGTTTGATAGCTGGATCTACCCGGCTGCTGATGGTGGACTTAACAATTGGAGCGCCAAGGACAATCTCTCTGTTTCTTTTGACACTAAGTAATAAATTTCTATGTTTTGTTATTTTGTAATAAACAATGATAAACTCTATGGCCCGGTGTCTTACCCGAGGCACCGTGGTTCTATTTGTGAGGGCATACAAACTGTCATTTTATACATCATGAATGAAAATTCTTGGACGTTTTTCGCATTGCAAATATTGTGTTCCTTTTCTATCTTTCCTTTCCTTTACATAATTTTCAAAACAGCTGTATTTACACACACACTCACTCATACAGGTTCCAATCCACTCTGGATCTCACTGATAACGGCTCTGCTAATGCCAATTATGACTTCGAAAATCCGATCAACTTAGCCGAAGACGAAGGTGAAGATGATTGCGAAGTGCCTGGCGAGCTTGCTAGACTGTTGCTTCAGGAAGAGAGGGCAATTCAACCCCACGAAGAGCCAGTGGAAACAATAAACCTGGGTACCGAGGCAGACAGAAAAGAGGTAAAGATTGGTGCCAACCTAGAACTCAGCGTGAAGCAACGGTTAACCAAGATGTTACATGACTATATGGAGATCTTTGCCTGGTCCTACGAAGACATGCCAGGGTTGGATACCGATATTGTTGTCCATCATTTGCCAACTAGGGAAGACTGCCCTCCAGTTAAACAAAAGGTTCGTCGGATGCGTCCAGAGATGTCCGAGAAGATTAAGGCCGAGGTAATGAAACAGTTTGATGCCGGGTTCCTTGCAGTAACTTCTTACCCTCAGTGGGTTGCTAACGTGGTGCCGGTACCTAAAAAGGACGGTAAGGTCAGAATGTGTGTCGATTACAGGGATCTGAACAGGGCCAGCCCCAAGGATGACTTCCCCTTACCTCACATTGATGTCCTTATTGATAATACGGCTCAGCACAAGGTATTCTCTTTCATGGATGGCTTTTCAGGCTACAATCAGATCAAGATGGCACCTGAAGACATGGAAAAGACTACATTTGTCACTCAGTGGGGCACCTTCTGTTACAAGGTCATGCCGTTCGGATTAAAGAATGCTGGGGCAACCTACCAACGTGCCATGGTTGCCTTATTTCATGATATGATCCATCATGAGATCGAAGTGTATGTGGACGACATGATCGCTAGGTCCCAGACTGAGGAAGAGCATCTAGATCATCTGCAGAAGTTGTTTGACCGGTTGAAACTGTACAAGCTGAGATTGAACCCGAACAAGTGCACCTTCGGGGTAAGATCTGGGAAGTTACTAGGCTTCGTGGTCAGTGATAAAGGTATTCAAGTGGACCCTGCTAAGGTCAAGGCTATTCAAGAGATGCCAGTTCCCAAGACAGAGAAGGAAGTCAGAGGCTTTTTAGGACGTCTGAATTACATCGCTCGATTCATCTCTCATCTGACCGCTACCTGTGAGCCAATCTTCAAGCTGTTGAAGAAAGATCAGGTAGTACGTTGGAACGATGGATGTCAGGCTGCTTTCGACAAAATCAAAGAGTATCTCCAAGAACCACCTATCCTTATGCCACCGGTTGAAGGGAGACCTCTGATCCTATATCTGACAGTGCTGGACAACTCAATGGGGTGTGTGCTGGGGCAGCATGACGAGTCTGGCCGAAAAGAGCATGCCATTTATTACCTTAGCAAAAAGTTTACCGACTGTGAGACCCGATACTCACTGCTTGAGAAAACTTGCTGCGCTTTGGTATGGGCTGCTCGCCGGCTGAGACAGTATATGCTGACTCACACTACTTTGTTGATCTCAAAAATGGATCCTATAAAATACATATTCGAAAAGCCTGCTCTGTCTGGGAGAATTGCAAGATGGCAAATGATCTTGACGGAATACGACATTCAGTACACAACCCAGAAAGCCATCAAGGGGAGTGTATTGGCAGACCACTTAGCTCATCAAGCTGTAGATGACTACCAATCAATGAACTTCGAGTTTCCAGATGAAAGCATCATGATTGTAACTGATTGTGAAGTACCTGGACCGGATGAAGGACCTGAGCCAGGATCCCGATGGTCTATGCACTTTGACGGAGCTTCCAATGCTTTGGGAAATGGTATCGGCGCCATAATCATATCCCCTCAAGGTACTCATACTCCACTCACTGCCCGGCTGTGCTTCAACTGTACCAACAACATGGCGGAGTATGAGGCGTGTATCATGGGTCTTCAAGCTGCGATCGACCTAAGGATCAAGTTTCTAAGTGTCTTCGGAGATTCCGCTCTAGTGATCAATCAGATCAATGGAGAGTGGGATACGAAACATCCAAACTTGATTCCTTACAGAGAATGTGTGTTGACCATGATTCCCCACTTCACGGAGATAACCTTTGAGCACTTTCCAAGAGAAGAGAATCAGTTAGCGGACGCGTTAGCTACAATGTCTTCAATGTTCAAGGTTAAATGGGATAATGAAGCTCCCCGGATCATCATCTGGAAATTGGACGAACCGGCATACTGTTGTGATCTCGAAACTGAATTGGTGACTGAGAAGCCTTGGTACCATGAAGTGAAGAGATATCTGGAAGCTCAGGAATACCCCGAAGGTGCCTCTATCAATGATAAGAAATTCCTGAGGCGGTTCGCAGCCAAGTTCTTCCTAAGCAACGGCATCTTGTACAAGCGAAACCATGATTCAACCTTACTGCGTTGCGTGGATAAGTCTGAAGCGGAAAGAATCATGGAAGAGCTACATGAAGGGACCTTTGGTACACATTCTAGTGGACATACCATGGCTAAGAAGATCCTACGGGCAGGATATTACTGGTCCACAATGGAAGCCGACTGTTACCAACACTCCAGGACATGCCACAAGTGCCAGATCTACGCGGATAAAGTGCATGTTCCTCCGGTTCCCCTGAATGTTCTAACTGCGCCTTGGCCGTTTGCGATGTGGGGCATAGACATGATCGGCGAGATAAAACCTATGGCATCCAATGGACATCGCTTCATCCTAGTGGCGATTGACTATTTTACAAAGTGGGTTGAGGCAGCATCCTATGCTACCGTAACCAAGACTGTTGTGGCACGGTTTATTCGGCACAATCTGATCTGTCGATACGGCGTCCCTGAGCGAATTATTACAGACAACGGTACCAATCTGAACAATAAGATGATTGCTGAGCTTTGCGAACAGTTCAAGATACAGCACCACAATTCTTCTCCTTACAGACCGAAGATGAATGGGGCTGTAGAAGCAGCTAACAAGAACATCAAGAAGATCGTGCAAAAGATGACAGTAACGTACAAAGATTGGCACGAGATGTTACCGTTCGCTCTGCATGGGTACCGTACCTCAGCCAGGACGTCAACCGGGGCAACTCCTTTCTCTCTGGTTTATGGCATGGAGGCAGTCTTGCCAATTGAAGTGCAAATTCCCTCTCTCCGGATAATGAAGGATGCAAATCTGAACGAAGATGACTGGATCCAGACACGACTTGAACAGCTCAATCTCATTGATGAAAAAAGACTCGCTGCTATCTGTCATGGTCAGACGTATCAGAAACGGATGATCAGGGCATTTAACAAAAAGGTCAGACCACGAGAATATCAAGTCGGGGACCTGGTGATCAAACGAATCATCCTTCCTCAGAGTGATCCAAGGGGCAAATGGACCCCCACATACGAAGGGCCATTTGTGGTTAAGCATGTGTTCTCAGGAGGAGCAATGATCTTAACTAACATGGATGGTGACGACCTTCCTCACCCCGCCAATGCAGACATAGTTAAAAAATACTACGCATGAAAAAAGACCCGCTAGGCTGACATGCCTAGGCAAAAATTAGGGCTTCCCGTCGAACCAAAAGGGTTCGGGCAAAATGTAGGGATGAAAATGAAAAAAATCTGTACACCCGGCAAGTCGAAAACCTGAAAAGGCGGCTTGGGCAAAAATGGGTATCCCGGTGGACTGAAAACCCGAAAGGGCGGTCCAGGCAAAAATTAGGGATAAAGCGTAAAACTATGTCGCATTGATCACTTTGCATCCAGAATCCGGTATCTACATCAAGCTCAAACGGCATCGATCAGTCAGCTTCACCTTCAACCAAGGTCATCAAGTGATGAGACGCTCGGAGTTATAAAGACAATAGCAGAGTTGAAACCCAGTGGATCATTCATATTTCACACAGCTGTTTTATTTTCTTTTTGTACAAAACTTGTATAAACTCTTTTGATCGGCGACGTACCTCTTACTAGGACGTCAGCCTCTTGTATACAAAACGCCTATTCAGGCCATTCAAAAATCAATAAAAATATATCTTCAGTTAAATGTGCCAAGTGTTTTTCTTTTTTCTGTTTTGTTTTGCGAAGAACGTCCAAGGTTCAATTTGTGATGTATGCATTGACAATAATTTGCTAACTCATGAATATTTGCATACGAAACAAAGGAATTAATTACAGGTGACACTAGAAACAGGGGCAATAAAGAGTTGTCTGAGCAGTCTAATTGTTCTATCCCCCAAGGTACTAAGGAAGGTTCAGCTAAAGAACACGGTCAAGTGTATCTTAATTCCCCAGAGAGTGGTTCAACAAAACAATACATTCTTCTCCAAGCAAATCATCAAATATCAAGGCAATTGAGTATCCTCCTGTAGATCTCAATACCTCCCCAGCAGCACGCATTCTTAACAAGCATCCCCGGCAGTCTTGGTCTAAAGATTGTTCCCCGGCGGTATCTCAATATTCAAAGGAATCACTTCCCCAGCATATCAAACTCCCCAGAAGAGTCCAACCCAACTTCACCAACAAAGTTGGAAGTCATATCCCTCAAGCAGTAAGCTTATCCCCAGTAGATTCTGGAAGCTTACCCCTCGCAGAGCACGAGCACGTCGTCCCGGCTTGATTTAAAGAGTTATTTCCGTAACGGGATATAACTGGGTTATCCTCAGCCAAAAGCCACGGAAAGAGCGTCCTCGGCAAAGTATCTTCCTACCCCCAGCGAAGTCTATCAACACTTCCGACAACAAGGATATCCCCAGCGGAGTTATCTTCATCAACTCAGCAAAGCATCGCTATCCCCACAGAGTAGCACTCCCCAGCATGATCGCTAGAGTATCTTTTCTCCCGCAGAATTATTTCATTTGCCAAGTTTATTCCTCAACGAAGTTATCTTCTCCTACCGGTATTCTTGCAACAATCATCCACAGCGGAAGCAAAATCTCTTCCTCAACATCAGCCCAGGATATGACTTCCCGGCACCCGGCAAGGATTTATTTTCCTAGACGAAAACATACATAAAACTTCACATACATCATCATAGCATGCATAACGCACTGCATCATATCATACGAATCTCATTTATGTTGAGAACATCATTGCTTGATCCATATCATGCATTGCATATAACTGACCTTTACCTTGCAGGAAAGATGCAGTTGAAATTCTCAAACATATTTCAAGGACTTCTCTAGTCCAGTTAAATCAACTCCAAACAGATTTTTCTGATAAAGACTCAGTAGAAGTTCTCTTATGGTCCCCTCTCCAACGGCGTGTGAGGTGGTAATTCCTTCTTCAGATGTTCCCCTCTCCGGCATGAGCGTGAGGTGATATTCTATTATGGTCCCCTCTCCAACGGCGTGTGAGGTGGTAATTCCTTCTTCAGATGTTCCCCTCTCCGGCATGAGCGTGAGGTGATATTCTCTTATGGTCCCCTCTCCAACGGCGTGTGAGGTGGTAATTCCTTCTTCAGATGTTCCCCTCTCCGGCATGAGCGTGAGGTGATATTCTCTTATGGTCCCCTCTCCAACGGCGTGTGAGGTGGTAATTCCTTCTTCAGATGTTCCCCTCTCCGGCATGAGCGTGAGGTGATATTCTCTTATGGTCCCCTCTCCAACGGCGTGTGAGGTGGTAATTCCTTCTTCAGATGTTCCCCTCTCCGGCATGAGCGTGAGGTGATATTCTCTTATGGTCCCCTCTCCAACGGCGTGTGAGGTGGTAATTCCTTCTTCAGATATTCCCCTCTCCGGCATGAGCGTGAGGTGATATTCTCTTATGGTCCCCTCTCCAACGGCGTGTGAGGTGGTAATTCCCTTTCAAGATGTTTCCCTCTCCAACGGCGAGTGAGGTGATATTTCCTTCCAGATTATAATTTCCTATAGTCCCCTCTCCAACGGTGAGTGAGGTGACTCCCTTTGAGATTATAATGTCCTTTGGTTCTCTTCCTGACACTACGAAGATGGTAATTCTCACCAAGATTTTCTCAACGAGCGTTGTTGAGGTTGGAATCATTCAGGATTCTCTTACCATCCAGGCTAAGGCAGTAACCATCCCTGGTTCATTCATCAGCATTTGAAGCTCCAGACCCAGCTCCTGTAACCAGTCAGGACATATCTATATCAAGCATCTAAAATCAGCTCCTGCGACGTGTCAGGTACTCATTTTTCTGTTTTGCAGGTATGCAGGTTCTCGCTAAGGAATCTCCTACGCGATCAACGTCCAGATGGCATCTATAAGCCCATCATCCCATCCAGCAATCTCCAAATGGCATCTATAAGCCCATTCCTTCATCATCATTGCTACTATGTGAGCGCAAATTTCTGGGCACTCTAGTGTCCAATCATCTTCTACCCTCAGATTACGAAAGGCACGTCAGCCAATCTGCATCCTCAGGTCTAAGAAGATTGAACAGGGGCAACTGTTGTACCCCAAAATTTGCCCTCCCATATTCATCAAGAATTGTCAAAGTCAAGGTCACAAAATTCCCCAAGGGTTGTGCAGCTCAACTGTCTCCTATACAGTCAAAACTAGGGTTTGAGTTCTGGTCAAGCAAATGAAGTTTTCAAAGGCCCAATCAAGTCCCATATGCCTACAAAGATGGTCAAGTATCCTCATGTCAAGTTTCAAGGCAGTCAGCTCAAAATTGCACAGTCAAAACCCTAGATTGCACTACAGTCAACTGTAGGGGCAAAATGGTCATTTGACAGTCAAAAGTTCAAATTTTTGGTCAATATATCATTTTGAAGCCACAAAAATCATTTGATCAATGCTTGATCATGATTCTCACAATTTAGCTCAGAAATCATCAAAGATGCAAAAGTTGCTATATTTGGACAGCTGAAAAAGTCAACTGAAATTGACCAGGGCATAACTTTCACATGGATTATCAGAAAAATTCCATCCAAAGCTCATTTTGAATAGAAAGACATTTCCTACAATTCATCTTCATGTTCCAAGTCCAAGAAATGCTCTCACAAAAAGTTATCAATTTCAACATTATAGGTCATTTTCAAAAGTCAACAAAAAGTGACTTTAAGTCAAAGGCCATAACTTGAGATTGGTAAATCAAAATGACATGGGACCAAAGGCATTGGTTAAAGGACTCAAAGACCTTTCCAAAATGGCCAAGAACATGTGAAAATCTTAAAAATTGACCAAGTTATGCCTTGTGGAAGTTGGGAAATTTTTGGAAATTTTTGAAAGTCAACATGGATGCAAAAGGCCTAAAAATGCAAATGGGCCCATTTTTCTTCCAAGTCTCTTCATGCCAAGCCTATGCACGACCACTAGGCCCAAAGGGAAGTATTTTCATATTTTTTAATTATTTATTTGAATTTATATTAATTTATATTCATTTAAATCATTTTAATACATGGAAAATATCAAACTTAACCTAAAAAAATCTTTTCATGCATGTTTATTCTTAATATTTCGTGCATATCCCAATTAGGCAAATTTGGATGAGATTTGAGCATGATTGATACAAAAACTATGAGAAAAAGATTGGAAAAGATCCATGAGATCATAAATCCAAAAATCATCAAAGCAATGGATTTTATTCAATCTTTTTAACCTAATTGCTTCCATACAAGTATGAGATCACAACCCTAAGCAAAAAAGACTGCAAGCTGCGCCCAAAACAAGGATTGCATATTGAAATTTCTCTTAAGAACTCAAACACTGAAAACCAGTTTCAAGCTCGATTCAGACCCCAATTCTTGTCCTATTAGCATCCTGAGACGTCCTTGAACGTTTCTCAATCATTAACATCAATCAAAAGGCCCTGAATTGGTACCCCTAAGTCCAACTGTACCTTGAAATTTTTGAAATCGCACAGCATGATTCCATTATCTTTTTGCATTTTTCTTTGTTGATTCATGTTCATATTAATGTTCTAAAGCTAACTGTGGTGTTTAATTGCGTTTTCATTGATCATACAAGAATTCGCCATGTTTGAATATTAGGGTTGCAGGTTTCTTAAAATAGGGATTTTGCGTAGAGGAAAAATTAGGGCTCGTGAGTATCATGGTTGAATTGAGCAGGTTAAGACGAAGCAAACACATACCTCGCGAACAATTTATGAAGCTCATGGAGCTATTCGCTATTTTCTGTTAGCCCCTCTAAAACAACGTTTCAAAAACCGTTCCCATAGTGTTTTGTATTACAGGGTGAGGAAGACGAAGGCATCGTGTCCATCAGCCATTGGCTCTTTTGAATTTCGCGCGAATTTATAAAAGCACTAACGCGTTCTCTTTATATCATTTATTGTTTATTATTTGTTAATTGAAACGCGCTTGGTTCAGTGGTCAAGTGTTGTGCTGGTAACTTCAAAGACCTGGGTTCAAGTCCCAGGTCTTGCAAATTTCATTATTCTTTTTCAAACCAATTTCCTATGCAGCGTCAGCAATGAGGCATACCGTGTGTCCACAAGATCCAAACGCACAGGTGTCCAGGAGAGGAAGATCAAGGGCTCAGATCCCAGGCCTATGGTGAACGTGGTCAATGCACTAGCACACGATCCAGGAAAGTCAGCATGTGGCACACTCAATTGGGCCAGGCCTCTCAAATTTACACCTCCCATCTGGGGCTACACCCCACCCTGGTTTGCATTTTATATTTTTCTTCTCACTTTTATTTTTGTTGTCTTATTTATTTTATTGTCTTAATTCAATTAATTTATTTTTCTACAAAATATAAAAAAACATCATAAAAATCCAGAAAATACAAAAAATATGATATTTATTTTATTGTAATTATTTTCCTCAATAAATTAATATATGTAAATATTTAGTTTAATTAGGTTATAGTTTTAATCTTTTTTAACAAAAAAATCCAAAAATAGAATTTAGGTTTAAATAACTTTTGATTTTCTTTTTTTTTAATTTTCCTTTTTCAGAATAACAATATTATTTATTTATCATTTTATTTTCATAAATTAAAAATTGTACATAAGTTAATTTAGAGTTTAATTTAGGTTTTAATTTAAATCTTTCATAATAAACTTAAAAAATAATAGAATTAGGATTTGCCTTTTAATTTAATTTCAATTAGCTTCTTTTCCTTATTAAATCTAAAAAATATAAAAAATACCAAAAAAACATTTAATCATTTAATCTTTAATTCTCATTAATTTTAATTGTTTGCAAAAGGGTCCAACGCCCTAACTTTGTTTAAATTCCTTTATTTCGCGCATTTATTTTATAATCGTTCAAATAATCATGTAAATCTCCCGAGGCCATGTAACTTTACTTTTCGCACTTTATTTTCCGCATTATTTACTTTTCCGCTAAATCGGGTCCGGTTTAATTTTGGCGATGTGGACCCGCGCCTTTGTAATAGTTTAGATTTATTTCCTCGCAACTTTATAACTGTTAAATATGCATGAAAGAGTGAATGTCTTAATAAAATCAAGCGTAGAACACGACAAGCATGACAAGACAAATAACTGAAACATGACACACAAATCGCACACACCACCCCTAGGGTACGCCTCACTGTTGCCTTTCGAAAGGTGATCGTCGAGTAGAGGACGTCTTAGTAAGTCCTCATGATCCGGGAACCTGGCATGAGGGTAGCTTCTAAGGTGTCTTCCCATTGCTCTGGTGATCACCATGTCCCGAACCTCGAATTGACCCAAACACCTCCAACGGTGGTGCTACCTACCTCTCAATGGTGGGATGGCACTACTTTTAAGGACATCTACACAGACGAATTCCTTAGGGTAGGTAGGTTCTCAAGGATACTTGCTCTAATCTCAAAACAAACTCAAAAAGATTTTTCACACTGACACTTTTCAAAAGCTTTCAAAGCAAACTTTTCAAACACTCTGACGTATGAGTCGATCTGAAACTTTTCAAAGAAACTTTTTAAACCCACATTGAAAAGCAAACAAATAATTTTGAAAACACATTGAGCAAGTATCTAAGAGCCCATGGATAACCATGGATAGAAAGGGTGCTAACACCTTCCCTTTCTATAACCTACCTCCCGAACCGAGAGCAATCTCTTTAAGGAATTTTTCTGTGCTTTTGTCCTTTCCATTTGGAGAAAATAAAAGACGGTGGCGACTCTTGCTTCCGCGACATTTCGCGAACCAGCGTTAAACAGTCAGTTCCAGATCCACCGATCACAATTGGTATCCGTATCTGGAACGTATCTGAGTTGTATCTGGAGATTGGATTCGTATGAGCAAATGAATGGTGTCCGTGTCTGGAGCATATCCGAGCTGTAACTGTATTAGATTCTCGAATGAATATCAGAATGACTGCCGTGTCTGGAGTATATCTGTATTGTATCTGAATTCTGAATGGGCGACAGAGAAACACCTGTGTATGGAGCATCTCTGGACTGGGGATAAATTCTGAATGAATGACAGAATGGCAACCGTGTTTGGAGCGTATCTGGACTGTATCTGAAGTTGAGATCTGTATGAGTAGCAGAATGACTTCCGTGTCTGGGGTGTATCCGTACTGTAACTGGGATCTGGACAAGTGACAAAATGACTTCCGTGTCTGAAGTATATCTGAACTTGAGTTTGATAGTTGAATTTGAATGAGAATTAGAATGGCTTCCAGGTCTAGAGCGTATCTAGTCTGTATCTGATTGTTGAAGTCTGAATGAGTAGTAGAATGACCTTCGTGCCTGGGGTGTATCCATATTGTATCTTGACTTGAAATTCTGGATGAGTAATAGAATGACCGCCGTGTCTGGGGTGTATCCATACTGTATCTTGACTTGAAATTCTGGATGAGTAATAGAATGACCGTCGTGTCTGGGGTGTATCCATACTGTATCTTGACTTGAAATTCTGGATGAGTAATAGAATGACCGCCGTGTCTGGGGTGTATCCATACTATATCTTGACTTGAAATTCTGGATGAGTAATAGAATGACCGCCATGTCTGGGGTGTATCCATATTGTATCTGAAATAAGAGATCTGAATGAGTGGCAGAAAGACTTCCATGTCTTAGAGTGTATCCGTCCTGTATCTGAAATCTTTGAACATTTGTTAAAGGTAGCTTTTAATCTTATCCTGAAAAAGGGTAAAATGTTAGCTAAAACACAAAGTTATGTTGCATGACATGTATGATGCAATAAAATGTGTTCTACCGATGTTTATGATATATGAATGTAATGGATATGCATGTAAGCTGATTAGCTGTCTTGCTGAGGAAAATAAATCCTTGACAGCTGGAGATAATGAAATCTTTGACTGCTGTCGGGGAAAACAAATCCTTAGACCACTGTTGGAGATAGAAAATCCTTGGCGACTTGTGGGGATTAACACGTACTTTGACAACTTATGTGGGGAGGTGAGAATCCTTCATGACTTTCCTGGGGAATAAGGAAAACTCTGATGATCTCTACTGGGGAATTGAAACCTGGGAGACTTCAACTGGAGAAATGAGAATGAGAATCTTCGTTCTGCTGGGAAATAACTCCGTGGGGAGAATGCTTATTTTATGGAAGAGTTTTCAAGAGATGGAGTTGTATGCCAACACTCTGAGGAATTATCTGAAGCTGTTGTCTGGTTTCTAAGATAACTGGTAGGGGAGTCTTCTGATTTAAGACAAATCTCTGGGGAATTGGAGGAAATTGGATGGTCTTCCACCCGGGTTTAAGGGTTGAAGTTTTGGACTCTGTTGGGGAAGAAAGTTTTATCTCCACTGAGGGTTTGCAGTTCAAAGTTTTTTGGCTCCGCTGGGGATTGGGAGTTTTGAAACTCAGTTCTGATGGGGATTTTGAAACTTAACTCCGCTGGGGATATGTATTTCAAGGCTATAACTCGGCTGAGGATTTCTCCTGGAATAGCCTAAAGACGTTTTCTCATACTTTCAATCTGTCAGTAATTACTCTTTCTCATTTCGTTTTATTTGTAAGCAGTGATTATATTCAAATGCATATGCTCATTTAATAAATCATAGGAGGTTTTTAAATAAAACATAAGCGTAAAAAGAAAGAAAAGGCAAACAAATTTTTGCACTTTGAAGTATCTTTGTATTAACTTTGTGTAAGTATTTTGTATAAAGGAGACAGATATCCTAGTAAGAGAATGTTGTCATAAAATTGAGAAAAAATTATACAAAGAAATATGGCTATGTGTAACAATTCCTTGGGATTCCCATTCTGCTATAGCCTTCGTAACTCTGAGTATCTTATCCATTCGTTGCTTCGTCCGCAGATGATTGGATTGATCAGAAGCTTGAAGCTTGTCCGTGAAGAGATTTCCCTAACTTTTGTCTGGATCGCCCTTTCGAGTTTTTGATCCACCGGGAAACCCTTTTTTGCCCAAGTCGCCCTTTCGGGTTTTCAACTTGTCGGGTGTACAGATTTTTTTATTTATCCGTAACTTTTTCCTGAACTGCCCTTTCGGGTTTTCGATTCACCGGGATGCCCATTTTTGCCCAAGTCTCCCTCTCGGGTTTTCAACTTGTTGGGTCGTTTATGCGTAGTATCTTTTGACTATGTCTGCGTTCGCAGGGTGCAGCAGGTCATCACCGTCCATGGTGGTCAGGATCATTTCCCCACCAGAAAAGATGTTTTTGATCACAAATGGTCCTTCGTAAGTAGGAGTCCATTTGCCCCTGGGATCACTTTGCGGTAAGATAATCCGCTTGATTACATGGTCCCCGACTTGATATACTTGTCTCTTGACTTTCTTGTTGAAGGCCTTGATCATACGTTTTTGATACGCCTGACCATGGCAAACAGCAGTAAGTTTCTTTTCTTCAATCAAGTTAAGTTGATCAAGCCGGGTCTGAATCAAATCGTCTTCACTCAAACCAGCATCTTTCATGATTCTCAAGGAGGGAATTTGAACCTCGATAGGTAAAACAGCTTCCATGCCGTATACCAAAGAAAAGGGTGTTGCCCCAGTTGAAATGCGTGCCATGGTACGGTACCCGTGCAGAGCAAATGGTAACATCTCGTGCCAGTCCTTGTAGGTGACTGTCATCTTTTGAATGATCTTCTTGATATTTTTGTTCGCGGCTTCGACAACACCGTTCATCTTAGGCCGATAGGGAGATGAATTGTGATGTTGAATCTTGAACTGCTCGAACAGAGCGGTGATCATAGTATTGTTCAAATTTATACCGTTATCAGTGATGATCCTGTTGGGGATACCATACCGACATATGTGGTTCTGCTTGATGAAGCGGGCAACCACATTCTTTGTAACGGAGGCGAAGGAAGTTGCTTCGACCCACTTGTTAAAGTAATCAATGGCCACCAGGATGAAACGGTGTCCATTTGATGATGTAGGCTTGATCTCTCCAATCATGTCGATTCCCCACATCGTGAATGGCTAAGGAGCCGTTAAGACATTGAGAGGAACTGGAGGAATATGTACCTTGTCCGCAAAGATTTGGCATTTGTGACAAGTACGGGAATGTTGATGACAACCAGCTTCCATGGTAGACCAGTAGTAGCCTGCCCGTAGAATCTTCTTAGCCATCGTATGACCCCTTGAGTAGGTGCCAAAGGTGCCATTATGTAGTTCAGCCATAATCTGCTCAGCTTCAACCTTGTCCACACAACGGAGTAGGACACAATCAAGATTGCGCTTGTATAGGATACCATTGCTCAGAAAGAACTTGGCAGCGAACCTCTTTAAGAAATTTTTTTCGTTGACTGAAGCTCCTTCAAGGTATTCTTGTGCTTCGAGATACCTTTTGACATCATGAAACCACGATCGGTCCACCACTTCTTCAATATTAATCTCGTGACAATGTGCAGGTTCATCCATCCGTTCAATGGTGATTTGAGGAGCCTCATTATCCCAGTTAAGTTTAAACATGGATGACATTGTAGCTAGCATATCTTCTAGCTGATTCTCTTCTCGCGGGAAGTGCTCGAAGGTAATCTGCTCGAAGTGTGGTAACAATGTCAAGACATGTTCTTTGTAAGGGATGAGGTTTGGATGTTTAGTATCCCACTCTCCTATGATTTTATTGATAACCAAAGCTGAGTCCCCGAACACAACCAAAGATTTGATTCCTAAGTCGATTGCAGCCTTGAGACCAAAGATGCAAGCCTCATACTCGGCCATGTTGTTGGTGCAACTGAAATAGAGTCTAGCGGTGAAAGGTGTATGGAAACCTTGTGGATAAATAAGTACTGCGCCGATACCGTTTCCAAGTGCATTGGAGGCACCATCAAAGTACATGGTCCATTGGGATCCTTGTTCAGGTCCGTCATATGGTCTGTTTTCTTCAATGTTGCTCAAAGTCATGATATCCTCGTCGGGAAAGTCGAACCTCATGGATTAGTAATCTTCGACAGCTTGATGGGCCAGATGATCGGCTAAAACACTCCCCTTTATGGATTTTTGGGTTGTGTATTGTATATCATATTCGATGAGGATCATCTGCCATCTAGCGATTCTTCCGGATAGAGCAGGCGTCTCGAAGATGTACTTGATCGAATCCATCTTAGAGATCAGTAAAGTGGTATGTGTCAACATATACTACCTAAGCCGGCGAGCAGCCCATACCAAAGTGCAACAAGTTTTCTCGAGCAGTGAGTAGCGAGTCTCACAGTCGGTAAACTTTTTGCTAAGGTAATAAATGGCATGCTCTTTTCGGCCAGACTCGTCATGTTGGCCCAATACGCACCCCATTGAATTCTCCAGGACAGTCAGATACATGATTAAAGGTCTTCCTTCAATGGGAGGCATCAAGATAGGAGGTTACAACAAATACTCCTTGATTTTATCGAAAGCAACTTGACAGTCATCATTCCATTTAACAACCTGATCTTTCTTCAACAGTTTGAAGATTGGTTCACAGGTAGATGTTAGGTGAGAAATGAAACTTGCAATGTAGTTTAGGCGTCCCAAGAAACCTCTGACCTCCTTCTCAGTGCGAGGGGCAGGCATTTCTTGTATAGCTTTGACTTTGGCGGGATCAACCTCGATGCCTTTGTTACTGACGATGAATCCCAAAAGTTTACCAGACCTGACTCCGAAAGTGCACTTGCTAGGGTTCAGTCTGAGCTTGTACTCTTTCAATCTGACAAACAACTTTTGCAGATGGTCGAGGTGTTCTTCTTATGTTTGTGAACAGGCTATCATATCGTCTACGTAGACTTCAATCTCATGATGTATCATGTCATGAAATAAAGCCACCGTGGCACGCTGATAGGTTGCCCCGACATTCGTCAGTTCGAATGGTATCACTTTATAGCAGAAGGTACCCCACTGCGTAACAAAAGTAGTCTTCTCCATGTCTTCAGGGGCCATTTTGATCTGGTTGTACCCCGAAAATCCATCCATAAAAGAGAATACCTTATGTTGAGCTGTATTGTCAACCAAGATGTTAATGTGCGGTAGTGGAAAGTCATCTTTAGGGCTAGCCCTGTTTAAGTCTCTGTATTTCACGCACATTCTCACTTTGTCATCCTTCTTAGGCACGGGCACAATGTTAGCAACCCATTGTGGATAGGAAGTAACAACAAGAAAGCCAGCGTTGAACTGCTTCATCACCTCAGCTTTGATCTTCTCGGACATGTCGGGCCTCATTCGGCGGACTTTCTGTTTGATTGGTGGACAGTTTTCTCTCGTAGGGAGACGGTGAACCACAATATCTGTATCCAGTCCCGGCATGTCTTCGTAGGACTAGGCGAAGATCTCAACATAATCATTCAACAGCTGAACTAAACGCCCTTTGACACTTGACTCCAGGTTGGCACCCACTTTAACCTCTTTTCTGTCTTCCTCTGTTCCCAAGTTGATAGTCTCTAACAACTCCTCGTGAGGTAGAATATCCCTTTCTTCCTGTTGCAAAAGTCTGGCCAACTCCCCAGGCACTTCACAGTCTTCATCACCTTCGTATTTGGCATGATTAACCAGATCTTCAGAGTCATTGAAGGCCATAGCAGAATTGTTACCCATGGAATCCAGAGTGGATGGGTACCTGCATTTTGTGAGTGTGGGTGTGTGTAAGGGATAGCCACCTTTAAACAAAATAAAATGTAAAAAGAAAGAAAATGAACACAGAAGTTTATATATGAAAACGTCCATGATTCATTAAAAATGGCATATGAAGATGAAAAATCAAGCCCTTACAAATGGACCTATATGCCCCGGGTAAGGCACAAGGCAAAAAGAGTGTACAAATTGTTTAAAAATTATTACAGACCAACAGAAAATGTTCAAAAGATAAATTACTGATTGATGAAAGTAATGGGAATGAAGTCTTTCGCCTCCTAGTTGTTCAGTCCTCCTTCAATAGTTGGAAAGATCCAATCTTCAAAATTTCTTTCTTCTTCATCATCCTCTAAAGCATGAACTCCATGATGAGTGATTTTCAATGGCGGTCCTCCATCCCGGAAGCGACGCGCAACCTTATGACTAGCAGCAGTGAAACCCAAGCCAAACTTATTTGTCTTGTAAGGAAAATCTGGCAGTTGACCCCATACTGTTCTTCCTCCTTCCTTGATCACAGCCTCCACATCTTTAAGGGATGACATCCGGGACGTAGGTTTGGTAATAATGGGAACATAAGTCATTGTCTTGGCTACCGCAACTTCAGGAGAAACCTCTTCAAAGTGCTGAAATGGGGTCTCGATGAATTCACCATCTAATTCAACATAGGGGAATGAATTCAGATGGCTTATCATATACTCCTCCTCGCCACGAACTTTCACAATTTCCCCTTGGACTGGGTACTTAAGCTTCTGATGCAGAGTGGACGTAACGGCCCCAGCATGATGAATCCATGGTCTTCCTAACAAGAAAGAGTAGGAGGGACGGATATCCATGACATAAAATGTGGAGTGGAAAGTTTCAGTACCCACTTTAATTGGGATGTCCACCTCCCCGTGGACCATCCGCTTAGAACCATTAAAGGCTCTTACAATGATATTGCTGGGCTTTAAGGTCAAACCTTCACAGTCCAATCTGTCCAGTGCTTTCTTAGGCAAGACATTTAAAGATGACTCGGTATCAACCAGAACGTGAGCAAGTGTGGTCCCCCTGCATTCCACCGAGACATGCAGCGCGTCATTATGCTTTCTTCCCTTGGATGTTAGATCGATATCAGAGAAGCCAAGACCATTGTCGGCGGTTAGGTTGGCTACACACTCCTGGAACTGGTCCGCAGAGGTTTCTTGAGGCACATGGGCCG
Organism: Vicia faba; assembly: GCA_948472305.1. Lineage (NCBI taxonomy): Eukaryota > Viridiplantae > Streptophyta > Magnoliopsida > Fabales > Fabaceae > Vicia > Vicia faba. Next base: position 186,746,427 of record OX451739.1, read on the forward strand.
TCTTCAGGAATTTGATCAAGGCTTTGGCATGGGCTTAGGAACAGAGCAATAAGGCCAGCATAGAGATTTTTGAAGGGGTTTGCCCCAGTTGTTCTACGACATCATAGTCGCTTTTCTTAATTATTTTTAAAATCTCCTCTATCTCCTTTTGAGTGGTCTCAAGGATAACCAAAGGCTGAGCCCTCGTCCTGACGGGCGCTTCTTGGATCCCCTTACCTTTATCAGCAGTAACAGTAGAGGGTACAACTTCGAGAGTTATGATTTCTTCAATTACTGGAGTTCGTACAGATGTGTTGACGGGCACCGGAGTATCCTTAGGAGCACTTGAGGGTCCGAAGATTTCCCTTGGAGGAGAAATCTCCGGAGAGAAGATTCTTCCGCTGCGGGTGATCTTACTTGTCCCCGCAATATTTCCTACATCAGGAGTCTCTTTATCAGAACTTTCTTCTACTGATTCGATCTACTTAACACCGTGGTAGAAGATCTCTCCTCCATAATTCCACGGTATTGTCTTGTTGGACTTGTATGGGATAGGCCCCGGCATTGTTATCTTCAGAGGTACAAACTTTGGATCGGGTGTAATCTTAACAGGTCTTTTGGAGACCTTGGAAAGATTGTCGGAAATGGTGATTATAGCAACATCATTGATTGGAGTAACAGGAGTTTTCTTGAAGAGGATTTCTTGATTATCCATCAGGCGTTGGATGCCTGACTTCAAAAGCGGACAGTCGGATTGCAAGGTCGAACAAAGGTAACAATCTTTTTCACAGCCTGGGAAATCCTGGCTTTCAACAGATTCATCTTGATCATTGGCAACAGAGTCATTAAGTCATCAACAGCAGTAACATAAATATCTTCTATAATAGCATGGACATTGTGACCATGTTTTGTCATTGGAGCAGATATCACATCAGGTTTTTCAGGGGCATCAAACTCCACCTCTTTGGCATTTATTAAATCCTGGATCTTGTTTTTTAGGGCCCAACAATTGTTGGTGTCGTGCCCCACACTGTCCGAATGATAGGCACACTTTGCATTTGAATGGTAATAGGGAGAAGAGGTATTTGGGTTCTTCGGCGCCTCTTTCAAGTTTGTAAGGTTTAACTTTAACAGATGAGGGAGAACCTGAGCAGGTGTCATATTGATCCGGGTGAATTTTCGTGCAGGCCTTTCCACCCTGGTTTGGTTAGCTCTGGGTTGACTGCTTCGAGGTTGATCGGCTGCAGAATTCTGAATCATCACAGCCCCCACCGCTGGTCGGTGCTCCATTCTTCCTTGATTTCTCTGGGAGTAAACAACATAAACTTATTTCTTGGCTGTAAAGGTCTTCTTGATAGCAGCGGAAGCAGATGCATCCTTTTGAATTTTACCGTTCTTAATGCCAGCTTTGACTCTTTCACTAGTTAGAATTAACCCGGTGAACCCTGCAGATGAGCTCCCGATCAAGTGATTAAAGAATGGACCTGACAGGGTCCCTAAAAATATATCCACAAGCTCTCTCTCAGACAATGGTGGTTTCACCCTTCCAGCCAAGTCCCTCCACTTCTGGGCATACTCCTTAGAGTCTTCATTAGAGACCATACCCATACTTTGTAATTCAATATGAGTAGGTGTTAAATCTACATTATATTGATATTGTTTATAGAAGGTAGCAGCCAAATCCTCCGAGTTATGTACATCAGATCTGACAAGCTGATAGAACCAATCCAATTGCGTACCCGACAAACTATCTTGAAAAAAGTGGACCCACAGATCCTTATCAGAAGAGTGGGGTTAGATCTTTCTGATGTAAGACCGCAGATGCATCTTCGGACAAGAAAAACCATCGTATTTAGAAAATGTAGGCACCATGAATTTAGGGGGAATCACAATCCCAGCAACCAACCCTAGTTCTTTGAAATCCAGCCCAGGTACTCTTTGTACCTTTATGGCTGCCAGCCGATCTTCCAGATTCTTATACTTGTCGTCTGCAGGAGGTTACTGCTGCTCAGAGTAATCTTCATCCTCTTCTTCTTCTTCTTCAGCCTCAGATTCGGAGGGCACTGCAGCTCCCTTTCCTTTGCCAACCCCTTCATCAGACGTCGAGGGGAAATCCAGGACTCTTCTAGATTGGTTCTCAAATCTTCTTCCTATAGTGGCTACACCAACTCTTTTCTTTTTCTTTTTCTCCTTCTCTTTTTCCAGTAGACCTTTGAGCTCCTCCTGCCCCTTTGCCAAGGTCATGAGTAGATGTTGGAACTGTGAATTCTGCGCCTGTAGATCTTTGACCGTCTACTCTATATCCATCTTGCTGAAATAAACAACAGAGAGATAAGGAAACCTGGTGTGAAGACCTGTTTATGCATATGATGAATGATATGTATTCATGTAATGCATTCAAGGATTCAGAAATTCAAAGTTGTTGCAAACAAAAAGAATACACGTCATATTAATGAGATAGAATTTGTTAGTACATAAGTGCCCCATGGGAAAAAATAATACAAAATTCTAATGTAAAAAGACGTTGTGCATACTCTTTGGTGCAATGTAGGTGTTGAGAGTCTGCTCTTCATGGAGTTGACGATTAAGTTCCAAAACTTTCTTCTCACTGGCGTAAAAGCTGGCTTCAAAAGTATTTCGTTCTTCCTTGAGTTGTATCCAACTCTTTTGCAAATCTTCCAATGATGTTGGCATGTCAGGATGTAGGAGGGTGTATGGAACCTCTCCTTCCATAACAGGCTCTTTGATCATAGGCAGAATGTAGGGGTACGACATCATAAGACTCTGGGCGCGGGTTTGTACCCACTTGAGGTAAGGCTCAAGGGGGGTGGAATTCTTGTGCCCCAATGTCTTACTGTCCACTTTATTGGGCATCATCCAAGCTCGGATAAACCTTTGTCGAAGTCCTTAAGCGTCATTGTCAAAGTCAAAAACCAAGTCTGGAATCAGCATGTCATGAGGGCCATCCCTTCGGGCATACCCAAATTGTCTCAGAGCCAAGCAGGGGTTATAGGTAATGCCTCCCCTAATGCCAAGTAGTGGGACATTAGGGAATTCCCCACAACGGTCAATGATGATGACATTTTCTCTGGACAGAGAACACCAATGAACATCAGAATGTGTAAGAGTCATCAATCATTGTGACCACCTCATGCCTTACTCATTCTTCAAGACTGATTGGGGAAGGTGACAAATAAACCACCTTGCTAGAAGAGGAGTACAGCACATGAGAACACCTCTTTTCCTCATTGTTCGTGTGTGAAATGAGTGGAGGATATCCCCAAGCAATGTAGGCACAAGATTCCGACATATGAAAATTTTGACAGCATTCACATCTATAAGCTGATCAGGGTTTGGGAATAAGACCAACCCATAGATGAGAAGTGCTACAATCTCTTCAAAAGCTTGCAGATCTAGAGAATTCCAGCAGTCTTGTGCCTTCTCAATTAGAAACTTTGCCAAGAAACCCTTGACACCACTTCTGGTTTCCCAATGACCTTTGATATAGATGGTTGCAAGTGTAAGGCTTGAGCAACATCTTCAGGCTTTGGTTCTCTTTCCGTACCGTTGTAGGGTAGTTGATGGAGAATAGGAATCCTCAGGAGTTGAGAAAATTCCTCCAAAGTAGGCACTAGTTGGTAATCAGGAAATGTAAAGCAATGGTGTAGGGGGTCAAAGAACTGGAAGAGAACTTTCATCATGTCTTCTTCAATGTTGGAGTTGACCAAGTTGAGAAGTCTACCATGTCTTTCACTGAAGGGAGAATTCTCTGGAATCTTGGAAGCTAGCTCGTTGAGTTGAGGAGGGATTCTCACAAGGTTGACCTGGATTGTTTTTCTGCGGAGTGATTCCATGACCACCAAAACAAGAACAAAGATGAAGATCCAAACCCTTGAAATGGTTAGTGGATGCATATAATGCTTTATGATGTTCATGATGTATGCACAAGTATATATACAAGCAAGTCACACAAGTTCCTAGTTTCAGGCTTGCATGGGGTTTCATACGTAAGTACCCTCTTGAAGTTAGTTGGCTCAACCTGTCCTATAAATAGTAATCAGGTTCTAAGGAGCTCAATATAACTGGATTATTTTCTGTGTTCATTGTTTCAGTTTAGCCACTTAACTGGAGACCGAAATATTCCAAGAAAATAACCCTCAATGAGTGTAGTATCGAGTATCTACCAACTTTGGACTGCACCAAAGCCGGTCATCTCACTACCCCTAATAAGGCCACGATGGTCATGTAAAGGTTCTAAAAGTTCATTAGTGCTCCATGAGATCACTCAGCGGCCCCGTATTCTCTTTGATTGACTCAAAGGCTACAAGTACCCACAAATATGTCGCACTAATATAGCTATTGCTTCAACCATGTCGGTATACCCCGCACAGTTTCCACAACGTATTTCTATTTACCTATGAATGTTTCCCAAATCCGGGTAAAGGATTTCAAACCCAAACAATAGAACCAAGTGTAAAGCAATCAAATCAAACAAGGTAAGCATGTAAAGGTGATCTAAACCCTAAAGTAACCCCACTTTTAGATATTTCCCCAGCAGAGTCTCCAGTTCTGTGATATGGTGGGAGAACTGACTTAAGGTTTTGCGTTTGTGTTGACAAATGTTTCGGTTTAGCAAGAGTCGCCGCCGACTTTTTATTTTATCCAAAGGAAAGGTCAAAAAGCACAAGAAAGACCTTTCATTTGTTTTCTTGGGTTCGGGGGATAGATTATGAAAAGGGAAGGTGCAAGCACCCTTTTCATCCATGGTTATCCATGGGCTCTTAGTTACTTGTTTAGATCACTTGCTTTTGCTTTTCAATTGTTTGAAATGGTGCTTTGTGTGTGTGGTTTTGAAAATGTTTTGAAAAGAGGCCATTGTTGTGGCAACCTTTGTAATGATTCTTGTTTGAATGTATACAAAGGTGTATTGTCTTTTGATAAGATTTTTTTCAATGTTTGAAAGTTTGAAAGTTTGAAAGTTTGAAAGTTTGAAAGTTTGTTTTGAAATTGTATTGTGAGGTGTTTTGAAAATAGCAAGGATGTTTTTGCAAGCTTTGATCAAGTAACTAAGAGTTTTCTACCCTATCTACTCAAAGATCTTTCCTATACATTTTTAACCCTTTTGACAGTGTTGTTTTACCATTGCATTTGGTAAACAACCTTGTATTTGGATGTTAAACGGGACAGGCGCGGGTCATCGTATTGACCATGATAGCAATAGTGCTAAGTATCGTTAGCAATTTTTTTGAGGGACTAGATCATTTTGTATAGACAACCAAGATAGCGTCATCGAGGGACTATGATCTTTTTGTTTTGTTTTTGCTTTGCCAAGATACTCAACATGCATACCATGGCCATTTTAAAGGCAACAAGTGGATGAAACCCTAGGGGGTGCATGTGTGCATTGTGTTATCATTTTCATGCATTTTTGTCTTGTATTAGGTCTAACTATTTGTTTTGATTTTGGATATTGCATACCAACCCTAATCTCTAACATGGCATACTTGAAAGCTATAAATGCGTAAAAGAAATCTACGACTATTACAACATTGATATGGGGAGGGGGATACAATTTTTGAATAGGGGATTATTTTACAAGAAATTAAAACCCTAATATTTACTATTACATCCAAATTGAATTCTTTGCATTAAATAATAAATAAACAATATTTAAACAAATAAATTAAGTATAAATATGCAAAATATTATAAGTATGCAAAGAGAATGTTTTTGTTTATTTTTATGTATGTGAAAATATAATATTTAATGTATTAAAAAAATAGAAATAAAAGATTATTTTTGTCAAGGGTAAAAAACCCTAATTTTCTTTAAGAAAAGTATATATATTAATTATATTGTTTATATACAACAAAATAAAATAATGAAATTTGTACAAATGTCAAAAAAAGAAAATATATTAGAAAAATATTATTTAAGTATGTAAATAATAATAATAAAAATATAATATTTTTTATGTATTATTTTCAAGTTTTTATTAAAGAAAATAAAAGTATATACTAATTAATAATTATTTTCATGTTAGAAAAATAAAATAAAATATAAAAATAAATGTGAAAATTTATAAAAATATTTTTGGTAAGTTTTTGTGTTTAAAAAAAATAGAATAAAATCAGAAATGGAAAATAAATAGAAAAATACAAAAATATAAAGAAATGGGCCAGGGGAGTGCAGTCAGCAAACTAGAGGTGCAAAAAGCAAGCCAAGCCAAGGCCCATCCACTGAACTTCATCTTCAACCTTTGAACAGAAAATGCGCGCCCTGTAACTCCAGTTCTGTTCTCTCTACTCTTTGCATGAAATCAAAAACTCAAAACATGAAACTTGTAGAGCATTAAACCACGATTTCAACCATATAAAAAACTCAATCTAACTCTCAAAGACCAGAGAGAATTTCTCTGGCCCTAATTTCTAACCTAACTTTTTCAGGAAGTTCATCAATCAAATTCTCTTAGCACACTTAACTTAAATGAAAACTGAGCATATGTACAGCTTCAGGGCTATGGGTACTACATTTTTTATTCACAAATCTAAGCCTAATGATTCCTAAATAGAGAGATAGGAAGTTGACAAATACCTGTTTCAGATGAACTCGTGTATGGCAATGTGGAGCTTTTCAGTCAGGCCTGAGGTGCTTGGGAGCTTGCTTGAACTTCCTCTGACCTTCCCCAATGCCTAGTTTGCTTTGGACTTGCTTGACAAAGCTTATAGAACTCAACATGCACAAGATGAAAACAGAAATGGTGAAGCTTGCAAATGGAGTTACAGTCACTGTCCAATGATTGGGATAGCTTGGATAGGTTATATGGGATGTATTGGAACAAGTTTGGGGCAAAACGCACGAGTAACTTGTGAGATAGAAGTGAAACTGCAGGGAGTGCCCTGTTTTGCAAGTTTTTGGTGTGTTGATGTTCAATAGTGTTTGAGGGATGGAGGGCTCGTGTTTCTGGCTCAAGGCAATGTCAAAAACTTGTCTCAAATTCTTGCAAGAGTTGGTTATAACAGATATGCAAGTTATGTGATTTTGGCAAGTTTCTTGGTTATGAAGCAAAAAATGAGAAGTGACCAAGAGCAGGCCTGTACAGGCTAGATCTAACCCTGCATACATTGTGTGAGCTTGGCCCCATGTTTGTGGATTTGGTTTTCTGTACAAGATTTGGTTTAAGGCTCAAGAATGCAATTTGACATAAAGCAAATTTGACAAAAATGGCAATGTTGCCTTTTTGTTATTTTTGGATTAATCTCTTGTGTAATCCTTTAATGATCAGAACAAAGCTTCAAACCAATGGATTTGAATTTAATTATTTAGTATGAAAGGGTTTAGGGAACTGTAATCAAGTACAAACAATGCTCGATGGAAATTGCAACTTGTAGCAACATGAAACATGCCATGGATCAAAGTGAGTTTTTGCCAAATTCAAACCTTTGATTCTCCCTAACCACAAATGATTTTGGAGAGTTATTGGACATTTTGGAAATCTTGTAACATGCTCTACAATCCATATTTGAAATTCATTTTGAGATTCCAAGTGTAACTATGTGAAAAATTTCCATGAAGATAGCTCAAAATCCTGCCTAAACTAGGGCAAAATTTCACTAAGTTAAAAGGTTCATGGACCCTTGTTCCAAAAATTATAACTTGAGATCCAAGCTTCTTTTGGGAAAACTTTGTGTATAAAAGTTATATACATTGTGGAGGACTACAACTTTAATGTTTTAAGTTTTGTTTGACGCCAATTGCACCATGGTGAAAATGTTGGGCAAAGTTGGGAATAAATAAGAAAATTTCATAACTTAGAAAAATTCTAAGTTATGAAATTTTTCAATTTAAAACCCTAATTTGCAAAATTAGGTTTCTTGATGAATAAGTTTCATGTTTTGACTCATCTTGATGAAAAATTACCCTTGGCACTTGATTTTGACCAAAAAGTCAGAATTTGACTTTTCAGTGTACAGTCAAATTTTGATCAGTTGACTGAAAAATGCATCTGTCAATCCAATGCAATTGAGATCTTTTGAACCTTGTGAATAGGTCAAGATGATGCCATTGAGTCCTTGAATCCATGATTGAATCCAATTTGCCATTGGCTAGGTTAAAAATCAGAAATTGTCCTTCTGCAGTCAAAACCCTAAAAATGACCATTTTGCCCTTTTGATGATCTGATCAAATTTCTTGAGGAGTTGTGGTCCAAACTTGATCAAATGGTTCATATGAGTCTATAATGTTGATGTGGATAAAAAATTAAGAGGTTTTACTATAAATTGGACACAATTGACTTTTTCCCCAATACATCTGATTTCTAGGTCAATTGTCCAATTGACTGGGCAAAAATTTGATTCAAAGCTTGAAAATTGGTAGAAGAAATCTTATAAGTCCAACATGAAGTATGAAAGTCACTTTGAGCATTGAAAGCCCAAAAATCCCTGTGCAAACTCAAACCCTAATTTAGGTCATCAGTGGAAGGAGATGTCTTGAGCAGAGCAAACCCTAATCCTGTCTGGAGTTCAAGGAGTCTTGTAAGGGGAAATCTTGATAAAATGAGAGGGAAAATTTTGGGGTACAACATAATGCCTCGTTGTGCTTTCTTCCCCTTGGTGTCAAATCAACATCAGAGAAGCCTAGGCCGTTATCCGCCGTCAAACTGGCCTTGCAATCTTGAAATTGGTCAGCAGACATCTCTTGAGGCACATGAGCTGTCTTTAGAAACTTCACCAGGGCTTTCGCATGTGCCTCAGAACACAGCAATAATGCCAGCATGGAGATTTTGGAGGGAGTTTTCCCCAACTGTTCAACTACGTCGTAGTCGCTTTTCTTTATTATTCTTAGGATCTCCTCCATTTCCTTCTTGGAGGTTTCGGGGATAGTCAGTGGTTGAGCCTTCGTCCGGACAGGCTTTACTTGAATACTTTTTCCTCGAGTTTCAGCTGTAGGAGTGTTGGTAGGGATAACATCAGGGGTTGTGTCGTCTTCCGCTTAGTAATTAGGGTTTGTATGACAAGATAAAACTGAACGTTAGAAAACCCTAAATTCAAAATATAAATAACTGAATACAATACACTTGCACACTCGCACCTCTAGGGTAACCTATCTTCGTTTCCTTCAGAATAAAACGATCATGTCCCTCTAAAGTAGGGACACTTTAACAAATCCCTCGAATCAAATATCATAGTCCCTCGATGAGCCTTTCGATGTTGTCTTTCAATAAATGATCTAGTCCCTTACGAAAATTGCTAAAGTTTACTTAAAAGTTTCCTTCGATGATCGTACAATGACTCTTCGCCTGTCCCTTCACATCCAACAATAGGGATTCCTACTAACTAATGGTACGAATAATACTATCTAAAGGAGAAGGAAAAGTACAAGAATTACCCTGAGTGGGTATATACTGTTAATCGCTTGCTCACAAAACAAAACATTTCACAAACACTTTCAAAGATATTTAAAAAAAATGCTTTGTATACACTCTTGAGGACCGATACAAGAGTCATTATAAAGTTCTACTTACATTAGCAAATTTTCAAAATATTTTCAAACACACAAAAAGCAAAATTTCAAAGTGAGCTAAGCGATTAAGAGCTTGTAGATAACTATGGATGAAAAGGGTGCTAACACCTTCCCTTTTCATAACCTAACCCCTGAACCCAAAATATATCAAGGTCTTTCTTGTTATTTTAACCCTTTCCTTATTAGATAAAAGAAAAGTCAGTGGCGACTCTTGCTATCCGTAACATTTGTGATAGAACGTAAAAACATGTCAGTTTTCCCACCGTATTACAGAACTTACGAATTTGATGGGGAATACAAAAAAGAGGGGTTACCTTAGAGGCTTAGATCACTTTTAAATTTCTTTGTTTATTTTGCATGCTTTATTTTAAGGGGTTGTTTGGGTTTATATTTCTTGCAAAGATCCTACACCCAGATCTAGGTACCTTTAGGTAAGTAGCAATATAGCATGTAATTCGTACGCCGTAGACCAATATGGTTGAAGTGAAGGCTATGTTAGTGTGACAATTTGGTTTGTACTGGTGTTCCTTGAGTTAGTCAAGGATAACACTGGGATGTCGCATGGTGTCATAAGCACTAACTGACTTCTAGAACCCTAATTGACCCATCTTGGCCATTAGAAGGTAATGAGATAGTCGGCTTTGGTGCAGTCTGAAGTTGGTTGATACTTGTTGTACCACAAAATGTACCCCCTCATTTCTCAAAGGATCACCCTGGATCCTCAGGTTTGCTTCTATCAAGTTTCAAGTCTTGGATTATAATTTTCAAAGAAAGTCATTCACAAGGGCAAAATGGTCAAATGCACACTGAAAAGTCAAACTTTGACTTTTGGATCAAAATCAAGTTTCAAGAATCATATTTCATCAAGGCATGTCAGAGTATGAAGTTTGTTTCATCAAGAAAATCAAAAGTCAAGATTATGTTGAAAAAGTCAAAATTTTAAATACTTAGCAATTTTTCTAAGTGTTTAAGAAATATGATAAATTCAGAACTTCTGGCCAGATGTTCACTATGATGCAAGTTGATTCTGGAAGAACTTTTAACACAAGAGTTGTAGATCTCAATGAGATCTAAAATATTGTATAACAAAACTTCTTCTAGAAATGATGGGGTTTTAAGTTATACATTTTCAAAGACACGTCCCTGAAACTTAAACACTTAATAAATTCTGAGCATTTTCAAATCAGAATTTGGTTACAATTTCTGGGCCAGTTTTCACGTAGGTTCAGTCAGAATTTGCAAGATTAATTCAAAGAGGGTTGACAAAGCGTGTTATAAGTTTCTGGAAAGTCTGAGAACTCACTCAGAACATGCTGGAGCAAAAAGTTTCAAAGACCAGAAGTTGGATGTTTATTCTAAGTTACACTGATGCTGAACTTCTGACCCATAATTAAGCTATGATGCATAATCTCATATTGCAGGATTTTTGGTTTGATAAATCTCATCATCATTTAGTTCTCACAACCACTTTTGTGTTTTTATCCAAAGGATTTCCCCACGCGTGAGATAGAAGTACCATCGATGTCCTTGAAAAGCAAACTTTTGTACAAGTTTATGTTGGGCACATGCTTTGCTTTTGCCTCTGAGGGTACTTTTCCTTAATTCATGCTTACAAATCCAGCTTAGGCACGGCTAATAGCTGCTAACCACCATATTTGTTTAACTAGCTTCAAGAATAAGTCAGCGCCCTAGCATGATGGTGATACTCTTGACTTCTCCTTACTACAAAATCCTTGCCTATAAATGGAACTTCATTGGCAACTGTAAAGGGGGTCGAAAAAATTGAAAAGAAAAAGTCTTGAAACCTTTGTAAAAATTCCAAGAATCCGAAACTGCAAACACAAATACAAAACATGCTAGTCCTTGATTTTTGCATTCAAACTCCATTTTTCCTCAATTGTTTTCTTGACCAAGTCATCCATACAGCTTCTGATATACATTTAGAAGTCATCCTAACTTCTGTTTTCATACTATAACATGTTCTCCATCAATCTCCACCTCAAAAGGTCAGAACTTTGCTTCTTGGCTATTCCAGAATTTTCCAGTCATTCATAGCCCAAGTTAAAGATTGTTCCTGTTTGTTGAGCACGTGAGGAGGCTGATCAGAACATCACAAGCAGCCAGAACCAGGCTCTAGTTCATAGAATCTTTTCCAACTGCAAGGTAAGATTCTGCTTACTCTCATCACATTACTTAGACATTGTTAGACTTGCACGTTCAAAGATACAATGTAGACATCCTGTTTCTGATTCTGTACATACTCATAGATTTCATATATTTTGGCCTAAGTAGAAAGAACTTCAGTTTAGAACTTCTTGAGGAAATTAGGATGCAGAATTAGGATTAGAAAAAATTATGGCTTGCTTCTGATTTATAGTGTTGATACCTTATATTTCTGAAACATGATGAAATTTGCCATAACTGTTATGTGCGCATTTTCTATTTTATTAAGAAATGACTAAGTTGCAGATGCTCTGACTAGCATGGATAGGGGGATGAAGTTCATCATCTGAGTTTACTTGGTGATACATGTTTATGCTTTTGCTTCTAATACCAGATGTACAGCCACCCCAATGGTAGAAAGGGTGCGCATAAGACATTAGTATAAAGGGTACTGGGTTCTAGCCCCAAGAAGCATCTTTTTTAGGTTCATTTATTGACATTTTTACCCATTTATCTGTCAGACAATATTCCTAGATCATAACTTCTAGATATCCTCACCCAACATCATTATAACCTCACTCTCTCAAACAACCAGAACTTCTGACTTGCCAGTGATATTAGAACTTCTAGGTTCCTAGATGCACTAGAGCTTCTAAACTCCTTCAGCAATCAGAACTTCTAGGCTTTCCATTATTCCCAGCAAACTCAGAACTTCAGTGTACCTAGACCTAGAACTTCTGACCTTCCCCATTTCTGCTAACTTGTTATTTCTGCTTTTGCAGCGCATCAGATTCAGAGTTTCGGCCTCTTATTTCTGTTCCTTTCAGCCACGCGCTGATTCTGACCCCTTTTCCTCTTATTATTTTATTTTATCGTTAATAATCAAAACACCAAAAATATTTTTTTTATATTCACATACTTTGTTTTATCTCTTTTAAAACCAAAAGATCAAAAATATTTTCTTAAGCAAACTTATTTTCTTTTCTTAACAAAAACAAAAAAGTCCATTTTACATGTCTTGTACATTATTTCAATATGGTTGTAATAGATAATTAGGACTTTAATTTCTTGCAATCCCCATTTGTAAATTTATACACCCCATCCCCTTAATGATGTAATATCGTAGTAGATTTACTTTCTGCAATTTATCGCTTTCATGCAAATGCTAGTAATTAGGGTTTGTATAGAAAGATAAAATCAACAAGTAGATAACCCTAATCAAAGATTAAATGCATGCCAATCAAACACTATTCACACATGCACCCCTAAGGTTAACTCCATTTGTTTGCCTAAAACATGGTCATGTTATGCATGTGAGATGTCTTAGCAAAAACAATTAAAATACAAGATCATAGTCCCTCGATGACGCTACAAATGTTGTCTTACAAATGATCTTAGTCCCTCAAAGAGAAATGTTAAGATATCTCACAACATTGATATCATGTCCATACTATGACCCACTCTCGTCCCTTTACATCCAGAGATAAGGCTTCTAACCAACCAATGGTAAGATAACAATATCAAAGGAGGAGAGAAACGAACAAAAAAGACTTTTGAGTAGGTAGAAACGTTCCTAGTTGCTTGCTCACTTTCAAAACAAATATCCTTGCAAAAACACACTAAACACTTTCAAAACATGAAATATTTTCTAAAGGTCCAACATTTTGTATACGTTCTTACAAACAAGAACTATTACAAATTTTACCTAAACAACGACGCCTTTTCAAAATAATTTCGAAAAGCACATTTTCAAACAAAGCACATTTTCAAACAAACTAAGTGATCTAGCAAGTAACTAAGAGCCCATAGATAACTATGGATGAAAATGGTGTGAACACCTTCCTTTTTCATAATCTACCCCCCGAACTCAAGAAATAATCTCAAAGGTCTTTCCTGTTCTTTTCCACCGTTCCTTTTGGATAAAAGAAAAGTAGGTAGCGACTCTTGCTAACCGCAACAATTACGATCAAACGCAAACATCCCAAGTCAGTTCTCCCACCGTATTATAGAACTGGCGACTCTGTTGGGGAATTTTGTAAAAGTGGGATTACCTTAGGGATAAATCACCTTTATTTGCTTTCATTGTTTGACTTGTTTGTTTTACATTATGGTTCCTTGTTTTGGCTTTCTTTGATCCTCTACCTGGATTTGGGATACCTTATAGGTAAGTAGAAATACATTGTGGAAACTGTGCGGGGTATACCGACATGGTCTAAGCAATAGCTACGTTAGTGTGACACATTTGTGGGTACCGGTAGCCCTTGAGTAGTCAAGGAGGATACGGGCCGTTGTGTGATGTCATGAAGCACAAATTGACTTTAGAACCTTTACTTGACCAACTTGGCCATTAGGAAGTAGTGAGATAGCCGGCGTTGGTGCAGCCCGAAGTTGGTTGATACTCAATACTACACTCATTGAGATCATACTTCTCGAGATATTTTGGTCACCATGAAAGAGGCTTGCGCTGAAACAATGCCTAATAAGGAAGATCAGTGATATTGAGATCCCTTAGAACCCGGTTACTATTTCTAGGACAGGTTTGAGCCAACTAAACTTCAAGAGGTTACTTACCTATAAGACTTCATGCAAGCATAAACCTAAGGACTTGTTTGCCTTGTTTGTATATGCTTACTTTTACATAGCATCATAAACAGCATAACATCATACTCATTTTTACTAACCATTTCAAGGATTATTGGGATTTATCTTTGTTCTGATTTATAGAACATGGCTTCCATCCACAGGAATACTATCCAAGTCAATCTCGTAAGATTTCCTCCTTAACTCAAAGAGTTAGCATCAAGGGTCACCTCCTAAACTTGGTTACCTCTGGCACTAATGAAGATATGATGAAGGTGCTTTTCCAGTTCTTTGATCCTCTACACCATTGCTTTACTTTTCCTGATTATCAGCTTGTGCCTACTATGGAAGAATTCTCTCAACTCTTGAGGATTCCTATTCTCAATCAACTACCTTACAACGGTACGGAAAGAGATCTAAGACCTGAATAGGTTGCCCGAGCACTACACTTGCAACAATCTGATGTTACAACTAACTGGGAAACAAGGAGTGGTGTCAAAGGGTTCTTAGCCAAGTTCTTGTCTGACAAAGCTCAAGATTGTTGGATTTCTTTGGGTTTACAAGATTTTGAAGAAATATTGGCCCTTCTCATCAATGGGATTGTTTTATTTCTAAACACTGACCAACTTATAGATGTAAATGTTGTCAAAATCTTCACGTCTCGTAATCCGGTGCCTACTTTGTTGGGAGATATCCTACATTCTTTTCACTCTCTCACTATGAGGAAGAGAGGGATCCTCATGTGTTGCACTCCTCTCTTGGCTAGATGGTTTATTTCACATCTTCCCCGGTCTGTGTGGAAGAACAAGCAAGATTTGAGATGGTCCCATAGGCTAATGATGCTTAGACATTCAGATATTCATTGGTGTTCTCGATCCTTGGAGAATGTTACTATCATCGACCGTTGTGGGGAATTCCCTAATGTCCATTTTCTTGGCATTAGGGGGGGTATCACTTACAACCCTTGCTTAGACTTACGACAGTTTGGGTACGCACGTAGAGACAGCCTGCACGATGCACTCATTTAAGGTGTGGTGTTCGACTACGAAAGTGGCGATCAAGGCTACCGTCAGAGGTTTATAAGAGCTTGAAGGATGGTAAACAAGATGGATAGTAGGACATTGGGACACAAGAATTCAATTCCCCTTGATTCTTACCTTAGGTGGGTACGGGCTCATTCCCAGAGTCTCGCAATGCCTTACCATGCTATCCTCCCTGTTATCATGGAGCCTGTTGTTGAAGGAGATGTCTCGTACACAGTCCTTAATCCCAACATGCATACCTCTCTCAAAGACTTACAAAGGGATTAGATTCAGCTAAAGGAAGAACGAGACACTTTCAAAGCCCAATTGTATGCCAGTGAAAAGAAGGTCATGGAACTCACCAAGCAACTTCATGAAGAGTGGAGTCTAAACGCCTACATCGCGCCAAAGCGGATGCATTCAACCTTTTTGTCTTAGGAATTTTTGTATTCTATTTCTTTCATTGTAAGCCCAAACAGGCATGATGTACTCAAAGTTGGATTTATTAATTGAATGTGTCTTCCTTTTTGCCTAAAGCAAATTTAAATATCTAATTTGCTTGAAATCATTTGCATATGCATCGTCATTCATCATAACACAAATAGGTTTCATACAAC
The DNA here is from genome assembly GCA_948472305.1 of Vicia faba. Classification (NCBI taxonomy): domain Eukaryota; kingdom Viridiplantae; phylum Streptophyta; class Magnoliopsida; order Fabales; family Fabaceae; genus Vicia; species Vicia faba. The sequence goes on from OX451739.1 coordinate 186,762,310, forward strand.
AGGTCTCCTTATCTTTCTACTGTTTATTTCAGTGAGATGGATATTAAACTGACAGTAAAGGGTCTCTAAGCGCAGAATGCTCAATTCCAACAGATGTTCTTGACCCTGGAAAAAGGAGAAGAGGATTTGAAAACTCTGTTGATCAAAGAAAAGAAGAAGAAAGCGAAGAAAACAACCCGTGTTTTAAATCTGGGAAGAAGGTTTAAAGGACCAGCCAGACGAACATTAGACTTCGCAGCATCATCGGGTGAATGGGATAACCAAGAGGGGAAAAACAAGGAAGTGAATGATCATCTAGAGTCCGAATAAGAAGAAGAGGTTAATTACTCTGAAGAGCAGTATCCTCCAGCTGACGATAAATACAAATAGTTGGAAGATCGCCTCAATGCTATGGAGATCCAGAGGGTACCTAGATTGGATTTTGAAGAACTAGGACTTGTCTCAGGGGTTGTCATCCTGCAGAAATTCAAGACCCCCACTTTCTCGAAATATGACGGTGTCTCTTGTCTGAAGCTGCATTTAAGATCATACGTCAGGAAAAATCAACCGCATACTTTGGATAGGAACCTATGGGTGCATTTCTTCCAAAAAAGCTTGTTAGGAACACAGTTGGATTGGTTCTATCAGTTGGAAGGGACCAATATTCGCAATTGGGAAGATTTGGTTGCTGCTTTTTACAAGTAATACCAATATAACACAGGCTTAGCTCCAACTCGGATACAATTTCAAGGTATGTCTATGGGTGCAGGTGAGGGTTTCAAAACCTATGCTCAGAAATGGCGGGATCTCGTGGGAAGAGACCAACCCCCTCTATCTTACAGAGAATTGGTGGATATATTCTTAGGCATGCTATCTGGTCCATTCTTCAACCACCTAATCGGAAGCTCCTCGGTTGGATTTACCGAATTAATCATGACTGGTGAACAGGAAGAAGCGGGTATAAAAAGTGGGAAAATTCAAAGAGATGCATCCTCAAGCACGATGAAGAAACCCTTTGGCGGAAAGAAGGAAGTCAGTGTTGTATACGACGATAGGAATTAAAATAAAACTAAACGTCGCCCGATGGTAGGGGCTGTTATGATTTCTAATCCTGCACCAAATCAGCAGAGAAATTATCAATGCAGGCCAGAGGTGCCCATGAGATGATTCACCCAAATCAACATGACCTTGTCCCAAGTTCTGTCGCATCTTTTGAAATCCAATATGGTAACCCTAAAAGAATCTCCCAAGAATCCCAATACAGCTTCTCCTCGCTACAATCTGAATGCTCGATGTTCCTATCATTCTGAAAGCCCTGGACATGATACCAACGGTTGTTGGGCCTTGAAGAATAAGGTACAAGACCTTATCGAGGCGAAAGAGATTGAGTTTGAGCCCCCAGAAACACCTAATGTGATAACGGCGCCAATTCCCAAACATGGTCAAGGTGTCAATGTTGTTGATGATGAGTGTTTTATTTCCTCTGTGAATGATTTAACTACTCCTCTTTTGACCATTATACAGAATCTATTGCGAGCCGGTCTGTTTCTGGGTTGTGATGAAAGTTGTCAATTATGTATGACTCTAACAAATGACTATTTGTTACTGAAGATGGGTATCCAGCGCCTAATGACTAACAGATAAATCATGTTTGAAAAAGTTCCTCTTATCAAAAACTCATGTGAAGATGTCTCGATAATCACCATTTCCGACAATCCTCCCAGGGTCTCCACCAAAAGACCTGTTAGGATTACATTTGTTCCAAAGTCTGCTCCCCTAATCATCACCATGTCTAGGCCAATACCATATTCTTCGGATAAAGATATTCCCTGGAACTATGGGGCTGACATTTACTACTATGGAGCAAAGCAAGATCTGTTGGCTATCCAAGACAAAACTGAGAAAGGTATTGATCCTGGCGTCATCAATATCGTTGGGACCAGTAAGATAACAAGAAGCAGAAGGATCTTCTCACCTGAGATCTCTCTAAATACCATTGCTACTCTTGTAATTATTCCTGCTACCTCTCCTACCAGCATTCCCAGTAATACTCCTATTGACAAACCTACTATTATTCCTACGACCAAGACAAGTGGAAAGGAGGTGTTATCTGAGCCTGTCCAAACGAAGGCACATCCAGAGGATATTCCTAAAGCTTCCAGAAAAGAGATAGAAGAAATACTGAAGATAATCAAGAAAAGCGACTACAATGTCATGGAACAGTTGGGGAAAAACCCTCAAAATTATCAATGTTGGCCTTACTTCTGTGTTCTGAGGCCCATGCCAAAGCCTTGGTAAGGTTTGTAAAGACCTCCCACGTGCCCCAAGAGACTTCCATTGACTAATTTGAAAATTGTGTGGCCAGTCTAACTGTTGGTAATGGATTGGGCTTTTCAGACACCAACTTGACTCCCAAAGGAAGGAAACACAAAGTTGCCTTGCATTTTTCCCTTGAGTGCAGGGGCACTACACTAGCCCATGTTCTGGTAGATACTGGCTCATCGCTGAATGTCTTTCCCAAAAATGCTCTTGACCGACTAGACTGCGAGGGACTCACTTTAAAGCCTAGCAACATTGTAGTGAGGGCCTTTGATGGTTCTAAGAGGACAGTGCACGGAGAGGTTGACATCCCTATAAAGGTTGGGTTGTACCCCAAAATTTACCCTCTCTTTTATAAAATATTTTCTCACAAGATCTCCTTTGGTTCAAGATTGCACAAAGGTTGATCAGCTCAAGACACCTCCTTAAGCACTGATGACTGAAATTAGGGTTTGATATTTCACAAGGATAATTGAACTTTAATTCCTCATATGACTTTCATGGATCATTATGGACCATATTTTTTCAAGTTTCAAGCCTTGGATCACATTTTTTCTCAATCAATTGAGCAGTTGACCTAAAAATCAATTGTATTGGGGAAAAGTCAACTATGGCTAATTTATAGTCAAACTTCATAATTTTTTATCCATATAAACATTATAAACTTATATGAATCATTTGATCAAGTTTGGACCATAATTCCTCAAGAAATTTGATCAAATCATCAAAAGGGCAAAATAGCCAAAATTAGGTTTTGACTGAGAAAGGGAAATTTTTGACCTAGAAAATGGTTAATTGGTTTGAAGCATGATCTCAAGAGTTCAATTGCATAATTTTTACCTAATGATATTACTCAAAACATTGCTCAAGATCAATTGGATTGATAGTTGATTTTTAGTCAACTGATCAAAAGTCAATTGTACACTGAAAAAGTCAAACTTTGACTTTTTGGACAAAATCAAGTGTCAAAGATCACAATTCATCAAAACATGTCAAAATATGAAACTTGTTCATCAATAAATCAAAAAGTCAAGATTTCATTTTGAAAAGTCAAAGTTTTCAAACTTAGAAATTTTTCTAAGTGTTGAAAACTTCATATTTTTTCACAACTTTGAGCCAATTTTTCACCATGATGCAAGATGATTCAAAAGAAACATTCAACATGAAAGTTGTAGATATCCATGATATCTACAACATTGATTTACACAAATTCTCCTAGAAATTCTTGTATCTCAAGTTATTAATCCATGAAGTCATGGTCTTTAAACTAAAACACTTAGTGAAATTTTGAACATTTTAGGTCAGGATTTTGACCTAACTTCTGACCAAAGTTTCACATAGTTCCATTTGGATTTTGCAAAAGTGATTTAAAGAGGGTTTATAGAGCATATTACAAGCTTTTCAAAATGTCAAAGAACTCCTTGAGATCATTTGTGAGCAAGGAGGATCAAAGGTCAGAATTTGGGGTTTCAAGTTGTTTTACAAGGCGAATTTTGTGATGAACAAAATTCAAATATCAAACCTATGCTGCACAATATTGCTTTGCAGGCCTCTAAACCTCAAGATATCTCAATAGTTAGAAGATTACACTTGCGTTTGAGCTATTATCCACTTGATTAAAGCTTTATCCAAGTTAATTTTCCATTAATGGCACAAAGGCACCATTGCCATTTACATAAAGCAAGCTTTATGCAAAGTCAACTTGCATTGAGCTTTGCACTTGTTCCTTTTGCACAAGCTTCCTCTACGAAGTCAGATAAGTATGTTTAAATTTGGTAACCACTATAAATGCTTGTACCTGCTGCCTTGAAACCATATTTCTCACTTTTCTTCAAAACCAAGCAACCTAGCCATAACTCTATAACTCAGAAATCCTTTGTGAAAAACCTCTCCAACCTTTTGCTTATAGAAACATAAGTCATTTGCAAGAAAAAACACGCATGCTCAAGCCCTGAAACCTCCTAAAACACAGAACCACCAAAAACATCTCAAAACTTACCATTTCTGAGTTTTGAATCCAATCTCCAAATTTACTCGTGCGTTTCTTGGCCTTTTACTTTCAAAAACTTCTAAATAACATACACAAACAATTCCAATACCTGCAAAACGACTGTAACACCTCCATCATCATCCACCATTTTCAAAAATAGCACCTTGCACCTTGACTTCTCCAGAACTCCTCAGCCACTTTCAGCTCAAGCCAAGCATCACATTAGCTTCCTGGGAACTTGAGGAAGCTAATCCAATCACTGGAACTCATCAAAAGCTGCTCAAACTCAAAACACGATACACTCTTGCAAGGTGATTTTTATGACTTTTGAACTCTTCATACAAGCATCATTAATGGTTTATTTGTGAATAAGAAATGTAGATATTATTGTCCTGAAGCTAACCATATCCTTAGATTTCATTATTGTTGCTTGAGTAGTTAAAATTTTGAATCTGAACCTCTGAAAATAATCAGGTCAGGATTTGGTACTTTCAAAAATTCTCATTCATCTTTGATTTATAGTTTATGATATTTATATAGTTCGATCCGTATGAAAAAGTGGAACAACTTTCATGTTTGCATTTTTCATTTTTGTTGAGAAATGGTGAAGTTACTGGTGGTCTGGCTGGAGGTTGAAGATGAAGTGTCCTCACGACTTGTGTTACATTATATATTTAACATTTCAGTTATATTAACGGATGTATAGTCACCCCAGTGGTAAGGAAGCGCGTTGGTAATCAAGAGGTCATGGGTTCGAGCCTCAGCGCGCTACCTTTTGCATTTTTTCATATTTTTGACATCTTTCTGTTATCAACCTCCCTGACTTTATTTTTTTATATTTTATTTTATTTTTACTTTTTTTATATTTTATTATTATTATTATTAATATTATTATTATTATTATCATTATTATTTTCATTAATAAAAAATCCAAAAAGTATTTATATTCTGTTATTTATATTTATTTAGTTTGTTTTTCTTCACAAAAACAAAAGAACAAAAATAACATTTCCTTTAAATAAGTTAATTTACTTTTTTTAAATACTTAGATAAGTTATTTTTGATCATTATATTATTATGTTTTTTCTTATAAATCAATTTAGAATTTAAGATTTTTATTTGATTATTTTTATTTACTAATTTAATTAAATTCACAAAAAAACCCTAAAAAACTTGTTTTCCTTAAATTAATTTGTTTTATTAACTTAATATTAATTTTCTTATTTTTAGTTAATTATTTTATTTTAATTAATTAGGTCACAAAACCCTTTTCATGAAAACCAAACAAAAATCACACTCCTTTTTACATTTCATATTCTTGCATTTTTATCTTTATTTTGTACATTTATTCAATATTCAATATGGTTGTAATAAATAATTAGATTTAATTTTCTTGCAATTCCCCATTTGTAATTTGTACACCCCTCCTCGAAATGATGTAATAGAGTAGTAATTTTAAATTTCCGCAATTTATTATTATATACAAATGCTAGTAATTAGGGTTTGTATGGAAAGATTAAAATCAATGCTTAGCAAACCCTAATCAAAGACAAATCAAGCATGTAAATAAATAAACTTGCACACAAACACCCTTAGGGTAAATCCACTTGGTTTCCTTACAAAAATGGTCATATTATGCATGTGGGGTATCTTAGCATAAACAAGCAAAAAACACAAGATCATAGTCCCTCCATGACGCTATCCATGTTGCCTTTCAAAATGATTTTAGGTTCTAAAGGAAATGCTAAGATATCTTACAACATTGTTAATTATGGTTAAACGATGACCCGCGTCCGTCCCTTTACATCCAAAGATAGGGTTACTTACCAAATCAATGGTAAGATAACAATATCAAAGAAAGAGGAAATGAACATGAAATACTTTTGAGTAGGTAGAATGTTCCTAGTTGCTTGCTCAATTTCAAAACAAAAACATCCTGGCTATTTTCAAAACAAACACCAACACTTTCAAAAAACATATTTCAAACTTGAAAAATTTTCAAAAGATCAAACACTTTTTATACATTTTTACGAACGAGAATCATTACAAAGTTTTCCTAAACGATGGAACCTTTTTAAAATACTTTCAAAAACCACACAAAGCATATTTTCAAACAAAAGAAAGTGGTCTAGAAAGTAACTAAGAGCCCATGGAAAACCATGGATGAAAAGGGTGCTAATACCTTCCCTTTTCATAATCTACCCCCCGAACTCAAGAAAACATCTCAAAGGTCTTTCCTGTTCTTTTCAGCCTTTCCTTTTGGATAAAAGAAAAGTCGGTGGCGACTCTTGATAACCTCAACATTTGCGATCAACTTTCTATGTGATGGATATCCTCCCTTCTTATTCTTGTCTTTTGGGCCGACCCTGGATTCATGGCGCTGGTGTCGTCGCGTCTACATTACATAAGATGTTGAAGTATCCAATCAAGGGAAAAATCATCACTGTCCATGGAGAGGAGGAATATATGGTCAGTCACCTGAACTCTTTCAGGTACGTGGAAATGGATGGTGAGTTCATCGAAACTCCGCGTCAGCATTTGGAGGAGGTCCTACAAACAGTTGCAGCAGCCAAGACTCCAAAAGTTACCAGACCTCCATTGAAAATGGCCTCTTTGAAGGATGCTAGAGCAATGATCGAAGAAGGAGGATGCACTATCTGGGGTCAACTTCCGGATATTCCTTACAAGTCCAACAAAATTGGTTTGGGTTTTACTTCGAAATCACAAAGAGTTGTTCGACGAACTCGCACAGGGGGGTGTAGCGGTAGAAATGTTCAAGACTAAGCCATTGGATTGACTAGACTTTATACAAATCAAAATAAAAATCGCCACCACGCTTTATTGTTTCCAAAGGAATGGGAAAAGAGCGAATAACCCAAAAAAAGGGGGAAAGATTCAAGGTAAGGGGGTTGGTTATGCAAAGGGAAGGTATTAGAACCCTAAACATCTACGGTACTCCGCAGAAAACTTTTTGTAAAATGTGTATATTTTGGCTATAAAAACTGTTGTATATATAAAAAGTGGATGGTGGTGGTGAGAAAAGAAATATATTTTTTATGATTTTTTCATCCTCCGCGGTTGCGAACCTTTAGTGCCTACGTACCACCTTTCGTGCAATAGAGGATCAGGGTACACGTAGTTCCTCTTTTAAAAATTTAAAACACAAATGTGTTGGTTAATTTTATAAGATAAAACATCATCGTCATTGTCCGTGTGGAAAACACACCTACTACCTACAATCATGAGAAAGGAGAATTTGTATCATCTCAAAGCGGAGGATATAGCTTGGATTTCAAAATCAACAATGCCTCACTCAACACCCAAGTGGAAAATATCTCTCTTCACTACATATTGTAGAAGTATAGTTGTTTGCATCACTACAAGGATTGACAAGAGTTTAATCTTTTTAAGAAAAGTTTCAAAGGTAAAAAGCCATTGTGGCAAAATGGTTTGAAATGAGATTGGTTGACTTTTAGTCTTCTCACAAAAAATGTCATGGTATTATTAAGTTGATTGGAGGTTTATTTATGAAAATGTTTTGAAAGTGCATGGACATAAGTCCAAGTTTATTATGAAAATAGTTCAAGTTTCAAAACAAGAAGAGTTTTCAAAAGGAGGAAGAAGATTTTTAAATTAAAGAAGATGAGAGAAGGAGAGGAGACTATCCTAAAGAATAGGGTAAAAGCTAGGGATAAGAACCATCTAACCAACAAGAAGTCAAAACTTGACATTATGAGCCAAGATATAATTCTCGTTCCTTGGATTGAAACCAAGCAAGCAAAAATACTAGACCTCTTGAGAGAACCAAACTTCAAGTGTATTAAGTCTTCACAAAAGTTGGGTAGAGTAACGGTTGTTACAGGTGAATTCCATATTACAAATATAGGATGTAATCACAAAAACTCGCACACAAAAACAAACAAGCAACCTAATATCTTGAAGTAAACCTCAAGAACTCCAGATAAAATAATCAGATAAAGTTATAAAGTCTCCAAGATATGCCAAGGTTTCTAATCCAAAGTCCAAGAAAAGGTCCAATGCTCCATAATGCCAAGGGTAGTAACCAAATAGTCCAAGTACCATTAAATATTTTTTAGGGTTTATGTTGATTATTAAGTATCTTAAGAAAGGAAAAGAAAGGCTCAAGTGAGCAAAGTAAAAATGGCAAGAAAATAAATGCTCAAAATGAGAAAAGATGAAAATGGCATAAAATGTAAATGCTAAAAGTAAATAGTACATAAAGCATAAAAATAATAAAAGCATAAGGTAAAACAAGTCAATATTTAGTGTTTAGTTGGATGACCATCTTGAAACTTGCATTTGGAACTCATTAGAGGATTGGTAGAACCAAAGCCTCCGCACAACAAGTTGCATTTGCTTTTGTCAAGTATATCATCCATATGGAATTCTCATAAGTACCATTTAATGATCAACGATGTTAAAGTGATCTACGTTAACCAAAGGTGTTGTAGATCCATTAGAGAATTTGTAGAACCAAAGCCTCCACACAATGAATCTCAAAGTTATTGGATCAAAGAGATCAAATTAACATACTTGGGCTTGCAATCATAAGTTTGGGCCACGAATGATCATTTATTCAATTTGGGACAAAATTTAGCGCTATGTTAAACAATCGTAAGTGGACTTATATAGAAGTCGCACCTATTTTGAGACCGGTCAATAGAAATTTATGCACCATTTGTTTTGAGACATGATATAGAGATCATGCTCCAACAACATCTAGTGCAATAAGAAGGGGATGAGATGACGAGGGATGGGAAAAATGAATAAACTACCTTTGAATCAAAAATTTAATCAAACTATTATTAAAATCATTCATCCATTTTGGTGGAGTTGAACTCAACACCCAAGATCCAATGATGTTAATAAAGTCATGATCAAAACATCAACTCAAGATAACCAGAAAATAATCACAAAGTAATATTATATTTAATATATACATTAAAAGGGTTTTAAAAAATGTTTAAAAATCAAAATAGAGGAGAAAAATATAAACTATGTTCAAATTAATCAAGAAAGAAAAAGTAAGGCTATAGAAAAATCAGAAATGGATCCAAATATTTTTATAAAATTTTTGGTAATTTTTAAAAGTCAGAAATTATTTTTAAACTATTTAAAAATTTCTCAAACAAACAAAAATAGGTCAAAAATAACAAACCTCAATATAAAATTCCATAAAATTTTCAGAAAGTCAAAAATATGCAAAATAATATTTATGAATTTTTTCAGAATTAAAAAATGTCAGAAAGTATTTTTTAAGTAATTAAAAGAAAGCAAATAATTCAAAAAAATATAGAAAATATCAAATGTCAAAATAAAAATGTGAAAAAATAGTCATGAGCTTAGAAATAATTCAAAGTATTTTTATGAATTTTTTCATAATTTTTGGATAAAAAATAAAAGAATTATGAATTTTTGAAAATTTAATCAATAAAAATATAAAATCGAAAAATAAAATAAAACCAAAAAGATGTGGACCATCAGATCATAGTCAAAACACGTTAGTAAGCTGATCTAGTGGACCAGACGCGCTGTGCTTGATATGGACCTTAGTGAGATACGTATAGGATCAGAAAAAGGGCAACTAATGAAATTAAAACGTTTGGCACGCTATCATTGGCTGAGACGAGACATGTCATCGTGTTCAACTTCCAGACACCCTGCAATGGGGATTTTGTGAGATCCTTCAAATGGAAATATTAGAATCCCAGGCTAGTATCGTTGAACTCGTCTCTTTAAGACGATTCTAACACCACCATCGCGCCAAATCTATATAAGGTATGGAGAGAGATATGAATCAAAAACCCAGAAAATAGTAAGCACCTTCAATTTAAGATTTCTCTCTTAATTCTGAATGGGTTTAAAAATAGTAAGCAACATTAGAATCAGGAGGAGGCGTAGAATAGATTAGTTCTTGATTTGGATCCAAATGGTAGAGAATCTACCTTTTCGAAGTTCAAGGAAGAAGCTCGGAAAATGGACTTTTGTAGCTTGAATTATGGCTCGTTTTGATTGGTTTAAGTGCTGGAGAGTTTATATGATGCTTAAGGATGACGAATGCGCAAAGAATTTTGAAAAAGGGAGCTTAAATCTCAGAAACTGAATTCAAAAAAGATGGGTTCGTGTGAAGTTTTGGCAGGGTGTTTTTGGATCTCAAAGCTTGAAAAATTGAATAGGGCATGACCCTCTATTTATATGGAAGTGAATGGGAATGAAAATTGGAAGAAACAAGGAAGTTTGGAGGGAAATTGAGTGAAGGTCAAGCACGAGTGGAGTGTGACTTCATTTCCAACAAAACTCAATCAAATCATGCGTTTTGGGGTGCTAATCACTTCTGGAAAGTTTTCTAATCAGGATTAAATCAAAAACACGCATAAATCTTGTGTTTAGAAGTCACATTATGGATTTCAAAATTATGACTTTGTGGAAAATTCAGTTTCAAGTTACCAAATTCAAATCCACAGCATTTCCAACTCAAGGGGTCTTAGGGCATGATTCTTGATGCTTTAGAAAGATGAGGTTACAATCGTTGAAATGGAAAAAGAATGGAATCAAATGGATGCTTGAGCTGAAAGTTGTATTGAGTCAAATTTGAAGAAAAAGGGTTGACTTTCCATAGTTAGAAATATTTCAAATTCTTCTTCAAAAATGACCTATAATCTTTTGCATCCAAACATGGCCTTCCACTTGGATTTTTCTCTTGACCAAAAAATATGGAATGAAGTAGATCTCTTGAATGACATTTTGAAACTTGAACCACTCAAAATCTCCAAAATTTGAGCAAGTTATGACTTGTTCAAGTTGTCCAAAAATCATGAAATGACCTATAATCTTTTGCATATTTAAGGCAACTTCCATACATTTTCCCACTTTTCACATAAAAGAAGGCATAAATTTCACATCTTAAATATCATTATGGAAAAAGAATGGACTCAGGGTGATAAAAATTGACCAAGTTATGATCTTTTGAAGTCACACATGGAAAATTGGGGATTTATCTGGAGGACTATTAATCTTTCTTCTTAACCAAGTTTCTTCCACATGAAAAATCTTTGGAACTTTTGAATTTATTTGTTGATAACCCTTTAAAGAGAAGGATGTCTTTGTAATCATTCAAAAATACCAAAAGGTGAGCAAGATATGCTTCTTTGAAGTTCCAAACCCTAGCTTCTAGATCAAGAGAATGCCTTGAGGAACTTTGACAAATTTGAACAAATTTCTTGTACCAATATTCTTGCTTTGTGAATAGAAGTTGTTGAGGATGACAATGAAGTCTCATAGCCACCAAAACCACTTCCATATATTGAATTTTGAGATAAATATGCTCTTGTGACCAATAGGAACAAGGCCTTGTCCAAACATGACAACTTCTCCAATCAACCTGTTGTACCCCAAAATTTGCCCTCCCATATTCTTCAAGGTTTGTCAAGAATCATCTTCAAATGGTTCAAGATTGCTCAAAAGGTTGCACAGTCAAACCTTCTCCTAAGACAGCCAAAATTAGGGTTTTGGTTCTTTCAAAGAATTTGAGGTTTTCAATGTCCCAATCAAGTATCATATGCCTATATACATTGCCAAACACCTACATGCCAAGTCTCAAGACTCACAGAGGCAAATTGCACAGTCAAAAGCCCTATTTGATCCACAATCAACTACAGGGGCAAAATGGTCATTTCACAGTCAAAAGTCGGAATTTTTGGTCAACATCTTATTTTGAGGCCACAATCATCATTTGATCAAGTCTTGATCATGATTCCACAATAATGGCTCAAAAATCATCAAGGTGCTAAAAGTTACTATTTTTGGACAGCAGAAAAGTCAACTATATCTTGGCCAAGGCAAAACTGAAAAATTGTTGGAAAAGTGGGAGATCAAGAATAGTGTTGCATGCGTTTTCAGACCCAAAGGAGCACGTAGCCTTCTTCCTTGCCGTCCACTGAAACTAACGCGATCAATACCACGTCCAAAGACCCCCTGAACAGCGCTGTAAGTTGTCACGAATGGACCTCTGAACATGGAATCGTGATCCTCTATTCTTGCACTTTTTCTCAAAAGCATTGGCATATTTGTCTTCCTTATTTGATCTCTAACCTAATGGCAATATTCAATTTCGTTTTTAGGCCTTATATGATGATACCCGCGTCTAGGGTTTGTTTGTGTTGTTTTTAGGCATTTTGTTTCCAGGTAAAATTAGAACAAATCATGAGCATGGATGGACTCAGGGCACATGGACGATCATAACCATGGGCTTGGATGCAGTTTTTGCAGCCTAGGGACAATTTTAGGAAGAACCCACGGATCTTCCTGCGGATAAAAATCCGCAGGTAAAAAAACCAGTGATCAACGAAGAAGTCGCTGACGCGTCTCCCTCTCATTCGTTCATTTAAAAAACGCGCGTTTTTATATTTTTTTTCCAGGCATTGTTAATGATAACTAATATATTATTTGTTGTGTATATTATTATCAATTAAGGCTTGGTGGTGTAGTGGCAAGGGTGAACAGGCATTGAGCGCTGGGACCTGGGTTCGAATCACAGGTCCCCCAAAACCTTTGTGCTATTTTGTTTCAAGAAGTTATGTACAACACTCCAAGCAAGTCTCACCATACGCCTCATCCAGATGCATGCCAAGTGGTCTCAGATTCAAATCCTATGGTCAGGAGCTGAAGGACCATCATGGTCTCCAGTTAACAGGCGTATGGACGAACCAAAAAGTCAAAGCAGACTGGAGATTTGTTGGGCCACAAAATTGATAAATGCACCTCCAAAGCTGGCCCAAACCCCTTGGTTTATTATTTCTTTTTATTTCCCCTTTCTTTTATTTTCTTTTATTAACTATTATTATTATTATTTAATTAACTCACATAATTATTTTTCATAATAAATTCAGGAACCTAAAATATTATTTATTTTTATCATTTATTAATTTCACTATTAATTATTATTTTGTAAATAAATACTAATAAAATTGATTTAGTCTCTTAAATTAGGTTAACTTTAATCTTTTTCACAATAAATAAAATCAATCTAGAATTAGGGTTTTTGACAACTTTTAATCTTTTTATTTTATTTTCATCAAAACATTAGAAAACTAAAAAATATTTTTTCTTTTAATTATTTAATTAATTAGTTTTAGGTTAAATATTAATTAATTGCAAAAAGGACCAAACTTCATTCTTTTCTCAAAAAAGGTCAAAACCCTAAGACTTTTCCCGATTCAATTTTTCTCGCGCATGTTTATTCTTGATTATTATTTTGATCATATTTATGTAACTGCTCCGAGAATGTAATAGCATAATTAGGACTTTTATCGCTTTCTTTATTTTCTCGCAATTTATCTTTTCAAGGGTTATGTTTTTGGCGATGTAAATACCCGACGCCTTGTAATAGCGTAGATTTACTTTCCGCAAATTATTAACTGTTAACTATGCATGACAAGACTTGCCTGAAAATAAAATCAAAACGTAGCTCACCATAAAAATGTGCAAAGACAATTTAACATGAAACCTAACACACGTGCACATGCCACTCCTAGGGTACGCCTCACTTGGCTGCCTCGACGTGGTCATTAAGTATAAGGTGTTTTAGAGGTCACCCTCCTGTCTAAAGATCCAGTTGCCTCGAAACGGTTGCCTCGGATAAAAAGGATCTAGGACATTAGGGTTACCGCTAAAGCGTCCTACTATTGCTTTGGTGAGCACACATGTCCCTATAATCGAATTGACCCGAATAACTCCAACGACGGTGCTACCTACTTCTCAATAGTGGGATAGTACTGTCTAAAGGACATTTACACAACTTAATTCCTTTTGAGTAGGTGGATTTCTCATAGGTACTTGCTCTTTCAAAAAACAAAAACAACTTTTCGCACTTACACTTTCAAACAAAAGTTTTCAAACAAACACTTCATACACTCTTGAGGACTGATACAAGAGTTACCTAGAAGTTTTCAAAATAAACTTTTTCAAAACCCAGAAACACAAGAAAAGCAAACATTTTTTGAAAACATAGTGAGCAAGTACCTAAGAGCTCGTGGATAACCACGGATAGAAAGGGTGCTAACACCTTCCCTTTCTATAATCTACCTCCCGAACCGAGAAACATCTCGAAAAGGAATTTTGCTGTGCTTTTGTCCTTTCCTTGTTGGAGAATATAAAATACGGTGGCGACTCTTGCTTACCGCGATATTTCACGAACCAGCAATTCAAAACAGTCAGTTCTATCTCCACCGATTACAGAACTGGCAACTCTGCTGGGGAAAGTACCAAAGTGAGGTTTACCTTAGGATTAGATCATTCTATGTTTTCAATTGTATGCTTTGTTTGATTAATATTTGTGGGCTTGCATAGGAGTTTCATAGATCCTAACCCGGATCTGGGGAATACCCTTTAGGTAGCATAAGCTGTGAGGGACCTGTCCGGTGTAGACCGACACGGGTGAAGCAGTAGCTATGTTGATGTGACACCTTGGTCTGTACCGATATCCCTTGTGTTGGAACGAGGAGAATATGGGTCTTCTAAGGAGTCATTAAGCACCAACCGACCTTAGAACCTTAAATTGACCCAACTTGGCCATAGAACAGTAGCAGTATGCTACACTCATTGAGGCTAAACTCTTGCGATGGTTCTGGCCGCAAGAAAAGATTGCGACGCTGGAGTTATGACCGATTGAGGGTAGTCAGTAATATTAAGATCCTCTAGAACCCGGTTACTATTTTCTAGGACAGGTCTTAACCAACGAAACTGAAAGAGGGTAGTACCTAAACTTCATGCCGGCCTGAAATCTAAGGGCTCTTTTGTGTGACTTGTGTGCCTTCAAACTTGAACTACTTGCACATTCTTGTTATCTGGCACATGAGTTTCTTGCAGATGTTTGTTTACAGTCCTTAACCTGGGCTTATAACAGGGTTTACTTATATCACTCCACGCATAACATAACATCATACCATCATACCATTGCATACATCCTGCATAAGGACTAACCCATTTCAAGAATCCCAAGGGTTTATGATGCAGGTCATGATGAACCAACTGTCTAGCAAGGGGCAAAAGGGATTTATTTTCCTCTAGCCAAGGTTGTTTGGAGATCAAAACATGATGACTTGAGTCAAGGGATATGACCCACTCGATATGGTGAGCCTTGACTCTTGAAGAAGGACTCTCAGCAACAGGAAGTTCCTTCAATCAAGCTACACAATTCAAATTCTAACAAGTTTCTTTATTTACCCCGCGAGATCCTTGAAAACATTGCATACATATCTCATACAGATCATTGCATTACAGGTACCCTTTTGACAGGTCACTTACCTTCTTCGCTGTTTATTTCAGCAATCATCATGTCTACTGAACCTTCCGCTGAACAAGCTATCAAGGCCCTCCAGGCCCAGAATGCTCAGTTCCAAGAGTTGGTTATGAGCCTAGCCCAGGGTCAACAGGATTTGAAGACTCTGATTCTGAAAGAGAGGAAGAAGAAGAAGAAGAGGACTGTTTTGTTCAACACTAGACGCGGATCTGGGAATGGATTACAAAATGAGGCTGAGCTGACTACCTCATCTGTAGGCAAGGACAGTCCACAAGAGAGAAGGGTTCATAGTCCCGTGGTCTCCAACAACGAGACGGATTATAATGATGAACAGTACCCTCCTGCTGAGGATAAGTACAAACAGCTAGAAGACCGGTTAAGTGCTATGGAGATACAGAAGGTGCCCGGTCTGGACTTCGAAGATCTAGGTCTGTCCTCTGGGGTGGTGATTCCCCATAAATTCAAAGCACCTGCTTTTGCAAAGTACGACGGGGCTTCCTGTCCTAAGCTGCATCTCAGATCATATGTAAGGAAGATCCAACCTTACACTGCTGACAAGAATCTATGGATCCATTTCTTCCAGGATAGTCTTTCAGGGACTCAACTCGAATGGTTCTATCAGCTGGATGGAGCCAGTATTCGTAACTGGGAGGACTTGGCTACTGCGTTTTATAAGCAGTATCAGTACAATTCCGACCTCGCTCCTACGCGTACCCAACTCCAGGGTATGTCACTAGGGACGGGTGAAGGATTTAAGGAGTATGCACAAAAGTGGAGAGACCTGGCTGGAAGGGTGCAGCCACCTTTGACTGATCGTGAGCTTGTTGACATGTTCTTGGGGACCCTGTCTAGTCCGTTCTTCAACCATTTGATTGGAAATTCTTCTGCAGGGTTTACAGATCTGATCTTGACTGGTGAGAGGATAGAAGCTGGTATCAAGTCTGGGAAGATACAAAAAGGTGCCTCCTCGAGCTCTGAGAAGAAACCATTCAAGAAAGAATCCAGTGCTATCTATGGTTCAAGAGGACAGAATAGGTCCGAACTCCGCCAAGATGTCAACGCGGTAGTTATTTCAAAACCGGCCAATGCTCCTCAACATCGCAACCAACAAAGGGAAGAGAGACCTAGAAGTCAATTCACTCCCCTCAGCATGACCTTGTCCCAGATATTGCCACAGTTGCTGAAGACCAATTTGGTAACTCTAAGGGAAGCCCCAAAGAATCCCAACAAAACACCTTCAAGGTATAACCCCAACGCCCGCTGCACTTATCATTCTGACAGCCCGGGGCATGCTACAGATGATTGTTGGACTTTGAGGAACAAGGTTCAGGACCTAATCGATGCAAAGGAGGTCGAGTTCGAAGCGCCCGAGACTCCCAATGTGATCACTGCTCCCTTGCCAAAACATGGCTAGGATTGAAAAAACTTTTGTTCATTCGAATGTTCAAGTTGTATTTTTCTTTGATTGTTCAAACATTTATTCATGTCAAACGTTGTTATTTCATTAATGCATTACACGTGTCTATTTTGAAGTAATTATGTTCACTATGCTTAAAACTGCTTTCATTTTTTGATGTTCAACTCTCGATTAGAAAATTCTAAGCCTTTTGAGGGAGGATGACGAAAACGATACCACGATCTTTACAGTATGCTTTTGAACAGACCCCGCTGATGAGGTACAGGCGTTGTTTCAAATCCTAAACAGTGGAGTTATAAGGAAGATAATCCCTCGTCAACCCCTTCGAGCCAAAGAAGTAGGAGTTTTTCTTTTCACAAAAAAAATTAAAACCCTTAATTATAACCTGGGGTAGGGTAGTGTTCTCAGTTGATCCAGGTGCACAGTGAAAGGCGTCAAAGGAGTCCTT
The DNA here is from genome assembly GCA_948472305.1 of Vicia faba. Taxonomy (NCBI): domain Eukaryota; kingdom Viridiplantae; phylum Streptophyta; class Magnoliopsida; order Fabales; family Fabaceae; genus Vicia; species Vicia faba. Next base: position 186,779,783 of record OX451739.1, read on the forward strand.
CCAAAACAAAAGACCGTGATGGTTCCGAATAATCATAAGGACATGCAATCATTATCTCTCAAAATAAAAGCCCAATAAGTCAAAACCTATGAAGGAGACTTACAAAACTGGGGCATCCCGCTGACTGTAATCACAAAAGAAACAGTTCAGGCAAAAGACAGGGATAATAAAATCAAAAAGAAAGAGGTCCTACAAACCCTCAACCAAAAAAGAAATGACTGCCTATTCAAAATAAACTATCAGTATCCGAACCATCATCGGAATATCAGAGCAAAGATTCAAACAAGATCTAATGCGCGATTAGCTGAGTTTAGGATCGAAGAACATCACGAAGAGCGGGTGGGTACAAATATACTTTGAGCCTTTATCCTTTGTTTCTTAAACCGTGAACCAAGCCACGTTACAACCCTTCAAAAGTCCTAACTGAAGCACGGGTTAGTTCAAAAGCATACTGTTACAAAAGGTATCCTGACTCCTGTAGGGCTTGCTGTAAAATCCTGAGTTGACATCACATTTTACAAAAAAATCACTTGTTTTATTGAAAACTGCATTTTCAAAAACTTCAAGACAGACATAAGCTTTGCATTCTTAAAATAATATTGTTTGCATATGATTATTTGTTCGAACAGCAGAGAAATTCGCACGACGAATATCTAGTGAACAAAAATCTTCTCAAGAGTCACATCAAATGGAAAAACATTTCCAATCAAGGGGCACGGCATGATCATGGTCTATCATCTGGGGCAGTCCAGTCAAGATTCAAGGAATCTCTCAAGATGCCAAATAGCCAGGGGCAAATCTCCACCTGAGTCACTTAGGGCGTTGGACATGAAATTCCAGCAACGAATCTTGCACAACCAAAGATCTTCTGGTAGTATGGCAACACAACGCTATTGGCGGTGACAACTCCCTACATCCTGAGAGCATGGACATAGTCGAAGTACTACGCATAATCCAAGACCCGCTAGGTTGACTGGCCTAGGCAAAAATAAGGGCTTCCAGGCGAACCAAAAGGGTTCGGGCAAAAATAAGGGATGAAAATGAAAAATCTGTACACCCGGCAAGTCGAAAACCTGAAAAGGCGGCTTGGGCAAAAAATGGGTATCCCGGTGGACTGAAAACCCGAAAGGGCGGTCCAGGCAAAAATTAGGGATCAAAGCGTACGACTATGTCCTGTCATCTCGTCACTTACCTACCAGAAGAAGATTTGTCAATCGGCAGGTATCAAGCACCTCATAGGCCTTCTTCTCCCATCAGAAACAGGGGCAATAAGAATTATATAAGCGATCTAGTTGCTTTGTTCACCAAGGTACCAAGGTAAGTTCAGCTGAAGAATATGACCAAGATACCTTCACTCCCCGCAGAGTAAGACAAGGATCAACAATACTCTCCCCAAGCAGAGTTGGTCTCCTATCAGCCCTAAAAAGGCACAGTATCTCCAGCAAGTCAGCAATACTCCCCCCCGAGCAGAGTTGGTCTACCATCAGTCCTGGAAAAGTTGGGTACCCCCAGAAGATCTTAATATTCCCCAGCGGAGTATACAGATATTCCTCAGCAAGCATCCCCGGCAGTCTAAATATTCCTCGACAGAAATATAAGATTGTTCCCCGGTGGAATACAGACACCCCAGTGGAGCCATTTCCTCAAAAGTTTCCCCAGGAGAATTGAATCATCTCCCCAGTAGATCCTGGAAGCTTGTCTCTCTGCAGAGTACAAATATCTCTCCCCGACCATGTTCAAAGGTTATCCCCCACCAGAGTCTAATTGGGTTATCCTCAGCAAGTTGCAATGGAAAGATCGTCCTCAGCGAAGTTCTTCCTATCCCCAGCGGAGTTCATCAAATTTCTCAACAGAGCTTATCAACGGAATCCCTAGCGGAGTTATCGTTAAAATTTCAGCGAAGTACCTCTTCCCCACAGAGTATTTCCCCGCAGAGTAATCTCTCCATCAGGTTTATCCCCCAACGGAGTCATCTTCTCCTACCGGTTTATTCTTGCAATCATCATCCCCAATGGAAACGAAGAACTCTACTCTTCAACATCAGCCCAGGATTCAACGAACTTTCCGGCATTCGTCAAGGATTTATTTTCCCATACGAAGATACATTCATAAACATCACATTATCATACATCATGATACATGCATATACGCATCATATCATACAATCTCATTTATGTTGAGAACATCATTGCTCGATCCATATCATGCATCGCATGTGACTAACCTTTACCTTTCAGGAAAGATGCAGTTCAACTCTAAATGTAGTCAAAAGAGACAAATCCAGTCAAAGAAGACAAATCCAGTCAAAGAAGACGAATCCAGTTAAATCAATTCCTAAAGATTTTTCTGACGCTAATCCGGTCAAAGAAGACAAATCCAGTCAAAGAAGACAAATCCAGTCAAAGAAGACAAATCCAGTCAAATCCAATTCCTAAAGATTTTCTGATGCAAATCCGTCAATAAAGACAACCCGTCGTTGAAGACAACCTGTCAATGAAGACAACTCGTCGTTGAAGACAACCCGTCATTGAAGACAACCCTTCATTGAAGACAACCCGTCGTTGAAGACAACCCGTTAATAAAGAAAACTCGTCCATGAAGACAACCCGTCAATAAAGACAACTCGTCCATGAAGACAACCCGTTAAAAGAGACAACTCGTCAAAGAAGACAAAATTGGTTCAGTTAAATCGGTTCCTAAAGATTTTTCTGAGATAACCTGTCAGTAGAGACAACCCATCAACCTTTTAAGTTCCAGATTCGATACCTGTATCTAGCCAGGGCATATCTGTGAGCGATTGATTGTAGATCTATACCTTTAACAAGCCAGGAAAGTTATCTACATGAAGAGATTGAAGATCAATACCTGTAACAAGCCAGGAAGACTATCTTTCTTTCTCAGATCAGAGATTAATACCTGAAACCAGCCAGGACAACTATCTCATCGACCAACCTTTTTCAAGTTCAAGATCAATACCTGTAACAAGCCAGGAAAAATCTGTGGATGATGGATTGTAGATTAATACCTGAAACCAGACAGGACCACTATCTACTTGACCATCATGAAGCAACCCTACACCGGTTCCTTCTCTTTCAGATGCAGTTTTATACGGACTCATCATCAGGGAACCCTACATAGGTTCCTTCTTTCAACCTACCAAGTTACAATTCAACAAACAATCTCCAGATGGCATCTTTAAGCCCATCTCCACAACTATCCATTACATCTCCAGATGGCATCTATAAGCCCATCCCCGACAAGATTCTGTCACATCTCCAGATGGCATCTATAAGCCCATCCTCCTATCCATCACATCTCCAGATGGCATCTATAAGCCCATCCTCCTATCCATCATATCTCCAAATGGCATCTGTAAGCCCATTCCCGACATCTCATTGCTGATACTACACCATGCGAGTGCAAATTTCTGGGCACTTTAGTGTTCAATCATCTTCCACATTCGGATCACGAAAGGCACGCAAGCCAATCTACATCCTCAGGTTTAAGAAGATTGAACAGGGGAAATTGTTGTACCCCAAAATTTTCCCTCCCATATTCTTCAAGGTTTGTCAAGAATCATCTTCAAATGGTTCAAGATTGCTCAAAAGGTTGCACAGTCAAACCTTCTCCTAAGACAGCCAAAATTAGGATTTTGGTTCTTTCAAAGAATTTGAGGTTTTCAATGGCCCAATCAAGTCTCATATGCCTATATACATTGCCAAACACCTATATTCCAAGTCTCAAGAATCACAGAGGCAAATTGCACAGTCAAAAGCCCTATTTGATCCACAATCAACTGCAGGGGCAAAATGGTCATTTCACAGTCAAAAGTCAGAATTTTTGGTCAACATCTTATTTTGAGGCCACAATCATCATTTGATCAAGTCTTGATCATGATTCCACAAGAATGGCTCAAAAATCATCAAGGTGCTAAAAGTTACTATTTTTGGACAGTAGAAAAGTCAATTGTATCTTGGCCAAGGCAAAACTAAAAAATTGTTAGAAAAGTGGGAGATCAAGAACAGTGTTGCAGGCGTTTTCAGACCCAAAGGAGCACGTAGCCTTCTTCCTTGCCGTCCACTGAAGCTAACACGATCAATACCACGTCCAAAGACCCCCTGAACAGCGCTGTAAGTTGTCACGAATGGACCTCTGAACATGGAATCGTGATCCTCTATTCTTGCACTTTTTCTCAACAGCATTGGCATATTTGTGTTCCTTATTTGATTTTTAACCTAATGGAATATTCAATTTTGTTTTTAGGCCTTATATGATGATACCCGCGTCTAGGGTTTGTTTGTGTTGTTTTTAGGCATTTTGTTTCCAGGTAAAATTAGAACAAATCATGAGCATGGATGGACTCAGGGGACATGGACGATCATAACCATGGGCTTGGATGGAGTTTTTGCAGCCTAGGGACAATTTTAGGAAGAACCCACGGATCTTCCTGCGGATAAAAATCCGCAGGTAAAAAAACCAGTGATCAATGAAAAAGACGCTGGCGCGTCTCTCTCTCATTCGTTCATTTAAAAAACGCGCGTTTTTATATTTTTTTTTGTCCAGGAATTATTAATGATAACTAATATATTATTTGTTGTGTATATTAATATCAATTGAGGCTTGGTGGTGTAGTGGCAAGGGCGAACAGGCATTGAGCACTGGGACCTGGGTTCGAATCCCAGGTCCCCCAAAACCTTTGTGCTATTTTGTTTCAGGAAGTTATGTACAACACTCCAAGCAAGTCTCACCATACGTCTCATCCAGATGCATGCCATGTGGTCTCAGATTCAAATCCTATGGTCAGGAACTGAAGGACCATCATGGTCTCCAATCAACAGGCGTATGGACGAACCAAAAAGTCAAAGCAGACTGGAGATTTGTTGGTCCACAAAATTGATAAATGCACCTCCAAAGCTGGCCCAAACCCCCTGGTTTATTATTTCTTTTTATTTCCCCTTTCTTTTATTTTCTTTTATTAACTATTATTATTATTATTTAATTAACTCACATAATTATTTTTCATAATAAATTCAGGAACCTAAAATATTATTTATTTTTATTATTTATTAATTTCACTATTAATTATTATTTTGTAAATAAATACTAACAAAATTGATTTAGTCTCTTAAATTAGGTTAACTTTAATCTTTTTCACAATAAATAAAATCAATCTAGAATTAGGGTTTTTGACAACTTTTAATCTTTTTATTTTATTTTCATCAAAACATTAGAAAACTAAAAACTACTTTTTATTTTAATTATTTAATTAATTAGTTTTAGGTTAAATATTAATTAATTGCAAAAAGGACCAAACTTCATTCTTTTCTCAAAAAAGGTCAAAACCCTAAGACTTTTCCCGATTCAATTTTTCTCGCGCATGTTTATTCTTGATTATTATTTTGATCATATTTATGTAACTGCTCCGAGAATGTAATAGCATAATTAGGACTTTTATTGCTTTCTTTATTTTCTCGCAATTTATCTTTTCAAGGGTTATGTTTTTGGCGATGTAAATATCCGACGCCTTGTAATAGCGTAGATTTACTTTCCGCAAATTATTAACTGTTAACTATGCATGACAAGACTTGCCTGAAAATAAAATCAAAACGTAGCTCACCATAAAAATGTGCAAAGACAATTTAACATGAAACCTGACACACGTGCACATGCCACTCCTAGGGTACGCCTCACTTGGTTGCCTCGACGTGATCATTAAGTATAAGGTGTTTTAGAGGTTGCCCTCCTGTCTAAAGATCCAGTTTCCTCGAAACGGTTGCCTCGGATAAAAAGGATCTAGGACATTAGGGTTACCGCTAAAGCGTCCTACTATTGCTTTGGTGACCACACATGTCCCTATAATCGAATTGACCCGAATAACTCCAACGACGGTGCTACCTACTTCTCAATAGTGGGATAGTACTGTCTAAAGGACATTTACACAGCTTAATTCCTTTTGAGTAGGTGGATTTCTCCTAGGTACTTGCTCTTTCAAAAAACAAAAACAACTTTTCGCACTTACACTTTCAAACAAAAGTTTTCAAACAAACACTTCATACACTCTTGAGGACTGATACAAGAGTTACCTAGAAGTTTTCAAAACAAACTTTTTCAAAACCCACAAACACAAGAAAAGCAAACATTTTTTGAAAACATAGTGAGCAAGTACCTAAGAGCCCGTGGATAACCACAGATAGAAAGGGTGCTAACACCTTCCCTTTCTATAATCTACCTCCCGAACCGAGAAACATCTTGAAAAGGAATTTTGCTGTGCTTTTGTCCTTTCCTTGTTGGAGAATATAAAAGACGGTGGCGACTCTTGTTTACCGCGACATTTCGCGAACCAGCATTTCAAAACAGTCAGTTCTATCTCCACCGATCACACAACCCCTTGTACTTTTGAGTCAAATATAATAACCTTGAAATGTGATGAACCAAAGAAATCTTGCCATGCCAATTCTCCCAAAAACAATCCAATGGTGAGGTTTGAACTTCTCAAGCTATATTGACTAGGGCATGGAAATAAACTCATGAACCCATGGAGTAGCTTGTTAAATCTCATTGCCTTCACCTACATGGATAACAAGCAAGAAAAAACAACATTTCATTTTATTAGTTAAATGAAGAAAACAAAACAATAGTCATGATCACAAAAGGAACATAAGTCAAGGTGCTTGGTAATCCCTTAAAAGGAGCAAAACTCAAAGTAGGGAGGGGAACCAAGAATCCTAGTGTGATCTTGTTGTGAGTGAATCAACATGGTATGATGAAGGGATCTTAGGGGGAAAAATTGGGGTACAACAGGGGGCCACCTTTACATATCAACAATCAAGGAGTCAACGCAGTGGAAGACAGTGATGGCAGCAGTGACCCGGATGAGTGGATTTTTCCAACTGTCAGCGGAGGACTCAACAATTGGGAAGCCAAAGAATTTTTCCCTATTAATTTTATCCAAGAGTAATTGTCTTTAAATTTTTGTCAGATTTGTAATAATTAAACAATTTAGACTTTAAAATCTTGTGTCTTGCCCGAGGCACAACGGTCCGTTTGTGAGGGTTGTTACTTCATCTTCATATGTCATCAATAAATTGAAGGGGTAAGAAAACATTTAGAAGGGGGGTTGAATAAGTGACTCTTTTTTGTTCTTTCAATACAAAGCTTCAAAACAGTAATGGAATAACACAGTTATTTTTATCCTGGTTTGTTTGAACTCAAACTACTCCAGTCCACCCGCCAAAGTGATTTCGCCTTTCTCAACAAGGACTTAATCCACTATAATCAACTGATTACAATCACACAACAACTGTTGTGACTAACATTGCACAAGTAAACTTACAAGTGACTAACACCACTAAGACTTAAATCTAGTCCTAGTCTGCTTGAGAAATCTGACCAAACTTGGTCTCTCAAGCAACAAATACAGAAGTATAATCTTTACAGATAATTGAAATAGAGTTTGCTTCTAATCAAGCTATATCACAACTATGATTTTTCTTAGAATGTAATACACAATAATGTAAGAACTATGAGTTTGTAAGCTTTTGAATCTTTCACGTAGTTTCTTGTTTTTTTGTTCTCTGTTTTTGCTTGCAATAAATGTCCTTCTACTTATAGTAGGAGAAATAAGACTGTTGCTGCCTTCAGAGGAAATGGAGAGCATTAAATGATTTGCGTGTATCCTTGCAAAATTCCATTCTCCAAGAAACAAGTTGTAGGCACTTGAGTGCTTTCAGCTGTCTTTGCATTAATTATCACACGTCAGAATGTAAGAACGTGTTTTCCTTTGCTTTGACAAGACACGTTGATTAAGATGTTGTTTCAGTATTTGCTTTAACTCAGAACATGCTTTATTCAACTTCTGGTCAGAGCGTTGCTTGCTAAGATCTTTGAACAGCTCTTGCTTTCAAGTTATCTTCAGAATCAAGAAGCCTGCTAGAAGTTAGAAGATACATTTAACAAATGAGTGTTCTTACCAGAGTCAGCAGATGCGTTTGAATAAAAGGTTCTTTTATCAAAGAATTCTTCATAATCTTTGCTTAGCACTTTGGAATGTTTCTTGTCAGAACATTAACTAAGACATTCAAAACCACATTCATTAGATCATAAATTATCTTAAATATAATTAGTTATCATCAAAACACTTGGGATAGGTCATAACTTAATCTTGTTCTTTCAATCTCCCCGTTTTTGATGATGACAAAAAAATTATTTTAGATAAAGAAAAGAAATAGATTAAGACATAAGAATCTCCCCCTGAAATGAATATTTCTATGCATAAGACATCCTGAGATTATTTAGTCAGAGTGATACACAACCTTCTTTGAATTTCTTCAGAACTTCTTCAAGAAGATAAATCTTAGCTGGAATATTCTTTCAGAATTAAATGATACCTGCAAAAAATCTTTTGCACAAAAGGAATTCTTGCAATTTTGTTAGAATGTCTGAGACATAGTCCCATAACTGTTAAACAGTAATTAGTTAAAACATGCACATTTTCTCCCCCTTTTTGGCATAATCAAAAAGTGTAATAAATGAGAAATTTTGATAGATTTCATAAAAAGTTAAAAAAAATGGATATCTAGAACTACAAACAAAACATCCAAATAAGAGCCAAAAAGAAACTAGGATTTCTTAGAGACAAGAGCCATCGGAAGGTTCTTGATCTAAGAGGTAGATTCACTTTGCATTGCCATCCAGTTCTTGAACTCTATATTTGTTTGTTGCTTATCCATGCGTCTATTCAAGACTTCATTCTCCCTCTTTAGCTCTTTCAGAGTGTCCATAATGAGTGAGGTTGGGGCAGAAGATGATGAAGCTTCAGTAGAAACAGGGTTAGAAGCAGCAACTGATGAATCAAACTTCACAATGGTGGAGAGCAGAGTGCCCAGATCCATTGCAAGAGTTGGCATAGGTTGAGGTCCATCCTTAACTGAAGGTTGATTCAATAGAACAATAGCCAGAGGATTTGAATCTTCAGAGTATTCTTCAGATTCATCTTCTGATATGTCCATCTTATCAGCTGGTGTATCAGCAATCAGTAGCGAAGACTTCTTATTCCAAGTATCAGCAGCTTCTGTCTTGAAAACATGCAGAAGTTTGGAAAAGTTGTCCAGCACCTGAGAGTGGCACAAATCCTGTAACTTCCATGATTCAACAACCAAAGTTCTTCTGAAATTTTCCCATAGAAGATCTGTTGCTGCGGTGTTCACACTTCTGAGGCAATCTTCTTTCAGCGGTTGTAACCATGCTTGAACATTTGTTATAAAATTCTGAAACAAAATATTTACATCTGGCTGAATAGGTTTAGGGACAGCCGTTCTGTATAATTTATTTTTCAAGAAGTATAGAGATTGAGAGTCCACTACAGTTCTTAAAAAACTATTGGTTTCAGGAGTATTTGTAGGTTCAGGTTCAGGTTGGTTATCACAAATATGAGGTTCTGATATATCATGAGGTACGGATGGTTCAGCAATTTCAGTTTGTTTAAAAATTTGTTGTTCTGGAGTTTGAGGAGTTGAGAGAGGTGTTGTATGTTGTGGTGAGGTGGGTGGAGTTATATCAGGAGAAATTATTATTGTATAAGCGGGAGTGGGAATGGGATTTTGAGGTTGTGGTTGGTTCATAGCAAAAATGTTTTCAGTTGGTAGATTGAAACGTGGTTTTATGGTTGCTAGAGGTTCATTAATCCTAGGAATTCTCCAAGATCCAGCATCATACCATCCAGTGGGTCTGGGTGATAAACGTCTGGGAGGGGGTCTTGAGAACGTTCAGCAGGAATAGGTTGAAAAATAGATGGTTCAGGGGGTTCTGAATGAGAGGGTTCTGATTGGTTGTCAGAATGTTCATCAGTGTCAGAATTACTTAAATCTGTTGAGAACTGATTTTTACTAAGGTTGTCAGCAAGGGGTTCAGATGGTGAGGTTTGAGAGGATTCAGCAGATGCAGATATATTTTCAGAATTATAAACATGTATAGTTTCAGCATGATTACCTGTCTTCTTTTTCTTCTGAGGAGAGTCAGAAGGTCCTTCTACAACTTTTCTCTTCACAGATCCTTGGAGAACAACAACAACAACAGATTGATTTCTTCCTTGAAGCCAAGCTGGATCAATAAGTGATCCTGTTTCTCTGCAGGTCTCAAGATAGTGCAAAACCATACGAGAATGTTCCCCTGAGTTGAACATAGGAAAAATCAGCAATAGGAATTCTTCTTTTCTTCACAATAGTTGACAGACATGGAGAGGGTTCCACCAGCAGTTTGTCAATAATTTTCCTCTTTAGCAAGTTCTTTCTGGTCATTGTCTTACCACAGATAGGGTCAAGCTCCCCCAGAAGATTGGCTTCTCTTAGGTGAGCAATCAGACCATTCTCAGTCATAATGTCTGATAATAACCTCCCCATGGGAATCCAATTCCTCTTTGATTTGGGATTCTTCATCCTTTCCGCTTCTCTGGTTTCTTTGACATGTTTCCAGAGGTATTCAAAAAGCAAGTAGGGAAAATCAATTTTGACATTGGTTCCAAGGCAAAACAACAAATATTGTTGATCAGCGTTGATGTAATCAGGAGAACTGGTGTCTTTCCTGTGGTGAATACATCCATGAATAATCCTTGCCCAAATATTATACTTGTCTTTCAAATCCCTAACTTTGGAGGAACCTTGACCATTGGTAAAAATCTCTGTGTATACCCTAGACATCTCCATTCTTCCAGTGGGCATTCCTATAACTCCAAGTCCTTTAAATCCCAGCAACCTTCTGATTAGATTTTATGTAATGGATATTTCCTTGCCCATTACAAAGGAGAGAATAACCTTGGGAGTTGCAATAGCGTGAATCCAGAATTCTTTTACCAAATGAGGAAAGACTGGACCAGTAAGACGATCAAAGTAGCTTTCCCAACCTTGAAACTTCACAGCAGGGAACAAGTCAAATCCATTCTCTCTGAGATTCTCAAAGCCTACCATTAGCTCACTCAAAACTTCCAAACTTTCTACCGGAATGAGTGTTGTCCTTTCAGGTATACAGTATTGCTCAGAGTGGGTAGAGGAAGAAGAAGCCATTGAAGTTCTATGAAAAGACAAATTTTCGAAAAGGGTTTTTAAGAAAAATGTTCAAATAAAAACTTGAGTTGAAAGAGACAGTAAAGAATGAAAAGGGTTTTTCAAAGAGTATTTATAGGCATTGATTTCAGAGAATACGTTAAGAATTAAATTAGAAGTATTTAAGACAAATTAAAATAAAGATTAAAACGGATTTAAAAAAAAATGATTCTCATCATTACTTGCATTTAATGAATTGCTAAAAATGAGGAAAAACGTGAGATTATGGCTAATCATCAACAGTTACCTAGAACGTCATCAGTAGCTTTTGCACGCTTGACCTTTCAGAAACACACCACGTGTTCATCTCCTGAAGGATGCATGTAACAGCTGTTTGTTCTAATGAATTTCTGAACTACACTTGGACATGAAGCGTTAGAATGATTCATATAGCTTCTGTTATAACTTCTCTTCTAACTTCTGAAGAGTTGTTGATCAGAGCATTCATTTCAAAAAGTTCTGAAACCAGTCACAGAAAATAAATATTATTTTATTCAGGACATAATTCCATACAAATATTTTTCAGAATGAAATTAAATCTATCTTTTGAAAGGGGTTTAGTAAAAATGTCAGCCCATTGATGGTCTATTTTTACAAAAATCAAGTTTAAAATCCCCTTCTGAATATAGTCCCTTATGAAATGATATTTAATTTCTATATGTTTGGCTTTAGAATGTAAGATTGGATTTTTAGTAAGACAAATAGCAGAAGTATTGTCACAGAAGATTGGAATCTTACTTTCATAAAGGTTGAAATCTTCTAGTTGACTTTTCATCCAAATCATCTGAGAGCTACATCCAGCAGCAGATATATATTCAGCTTCTGTGGTTGATAGAGAAATTGTTGCTTGCTTCTTACTGTACCATGAGATAAGATTGTCACTCAAAAACTGGCAGCTTCCAAAGGTGCTTTTTCTTTCAATTCTATCTCCAGCAAAGTCAGCATCACAATAACCTACTACTTTGTAATCTTGTGATCTTCTGTAACACATACCAAGATTAGCAGTACCTTTCAGATACCTAAGAATTCTCTTAACAGCTGTTAAATGAGATTCTCTAGGATCTGATTGGAATCTAGCACACAAGCACGCGCTAAATAATATATCAGGTCTAGATGCAGTTAGATAGAGAAGGGATCCAATCATACCTCTGTAGAGATTCTGATCTATTTTCATACTGACCTCATCTTTACCTAGAATGCAGGTTGGATGCATAGGTGTCTTGGCATCTTTGCTTTCTGACATTTGAAATTTCTTTAGAAGTTCTTTACCATACTTCATTTGATGTATGGAAATACCTTCTTGAGTCTGGTTGATTTGAATTCCAAGAAAGAATTTCAATTCACCCATCATGCTCATTCCAAATTCTGCCTGCATTGTCTTAGAAAATTCTTTTCCAAGGGATATATTAGAGGTTCCAAAAATTATATCATCAACGTAAATTTGACAGATTAAAATATCATTTTTAAATATTTTTCTGAAGAGAGTTGTGTCCACTTTCCCTCTGGTAAAATCTTTTTCTAATATAAAATTACTCAGACGATCATACCAAGCTCTTGGAGCCTGTTTTAAACTGTACAAAGACTTTTTCAATTTAAAAACATGTTCTGGTTGTTTTGAATCATTAAATCTAGGAGGTTGATGGACATATACTTCTTCTTCAATATAACCATTTAGAAATGCACTTTTAACATCCATTTGATATAATGTAATGTTATTTTGTACAGCAAAAGAAATTAATATTATTATAGATTCTAACCTGGCGACTGGGGCAAAGGTCTCATTATAATCAATTCCTTCTTGTTGACTATAACCATGTGCAACCAGTCGTGCTTTGTTTCTGATTACTTCTCCTTGTTCGTTCAATTTGTTTCTGAAGACCCATTTGGTTCCTATAACATTGAATCCTTTGGGTCTTGGAACTAGACTCCATACATCATTCTTTGAGAATTGATTTAGTTCTTCTTGCATTGCTAAGATCCAATCATTATCTTCCAGAGCTTCATCAATTGTAGTTGGCTCAATCAGAGAGACGAAACAAAACAGAGATTCTTCATTGATTCTGAGAGATGATCTTGTTCCGATGGGATCTTATTTTCTTCCAATGATGACGTCTTCTTTGTGAGCTGAAGATAATATAGGAAACCTTTTCTGAGTGAGTTGGTCAGAGATTCTGAGATTGTTGAGAGCATTGTCAAGAGGATGATCTTCTACGTCTTCTTTTGCTTCTGAACTTTCAGAGTTTAAGTGATGATCTTTTGTACCTACAGAAAAATCAATTTTCTTTGGCCGTGGTTGGCCAAGCTTATCATCAAACCTGACTTTGATTGATTCTTCAACAATCAGAGTTTCTGTGTTGTATACTCTATAGCCTTTTGAGCGTTCAGAGTATCCAAGTAGGAAACACTTTTGTGCTTTGGAATCAAACTTATTCAGAGTTTCTTTGGTGTTTAGTATAAAACAAGTACATCCAAAAGGATGGAAATAAGAAATGTTGGGCTTTCTGTTTTTCCACAATTCATAGGGAGTCTTTTCAAGAATAGGTCTTATTGAGATTCTATTCTGAATATAACACGCTGTATTCACAGCTTCTACGCAAAAGTGCTTAGCCATATTTGTTTCATTGATCATGGTTCTGGCCATCTCTTGTAATGTTCTATTCTTTCTTTCTACAACTCCATTTTGATGGGGAGTTCTAGGACAAGAAAAATTATGAACAATACCATTTTCTTTAAAATATTTTTCAAAATAATGATTTTCAAATTCATCACCATGATCACTTCTAACTTTTGTGATTTTAAAATCTTTTTCATTTTGCACTTGAGTACAGAAGTCAATGAATACAGAATGTGACTCATCCTTGTGTTTTAAAAACTTTACCCATGTCCATCTGCTGAAATCATCAAAGATGACCAATCCATACTTCTTGCCTCTGATGGATGCAGTTTTCACTGGTCCAAACAGATCAATATGAAGTAACTTTAATGGCTTAGAGGAAGAGACAACATTTTTAGATTTAAAGGAAGGTTTTGAAAATTTTCCTTTTTGACATGCTTCGCACATAGCATCTGAGTTGTACTTCAGATTGGGAAGTCCTCTGACTAAATTTAATTTATTTAGTTGAGAGATTTTTCTAAGACTTACATGTCCCAATCTTCTGTGCCATACCCATTGCTCATTGCTAACAGACAAAAGGCGTTTTACGTTTTGAGATTTAAGATCTGATAAATCAATTTTGTAAATATTGTTCTTTCTCTTACCAGAAAAGAGGATTGATCCATCGTTTTGATTTACAGCTTTACAGGAGTTTTGATTGAAGATAATGTCATAGCCATTGTCACTTAATTGACTTATGGACAATAGATTATGAGCTAATCCTTCTACTAATAAAACATTAGAGATAGAAGGAAGGTTACCGTTTCCTATGGTTCCAGAACCAATAATCTTCCCTTTCTGATTACCTCCAAACTTCACATCTCCTCCAGCTTTAAGTTTCAGGCTTTGGAACATAGACCTTTTTCCCGTCATGTGTCGTGAGCATCCATAGTCCAAGTACCGTGACTGGTGTTTCAATTGAGCTGTTAAGGACATCTGCAACAAATATTATTTTATCCTTAGGTACCCATATCTTTTTGGGTCCTTTTGGGTTAGTATAAGAGTTTCCAGAATGTGATGTATATTTTATATCATGTGAGTGTCCAAACTTGAATTTCTTATTCAGAGGTTTGTAAGTGAAGGTCATTTTAGCAACAGGTTTTGGAATGTATGTTTCCTTCCCTTTGGGAGGTTCATATCCAATTCCTCTTCTGTTTTTCCCACTAACTCCATAAAACATTGAAGCCATTTTGCTTCTGTCTATGCTTTTAGCAAGAAAAGTTTGAAAGTTATAGTCATATTCTTTCAGAATATCTTTTGAACTAGATACAGACTCTAAACTAAAATTCTTTTGAACAATTTGAATTTCTTTTTTAAGTTTAAGATTGTTTTCTAAAAGTTCAGATTTTTCTATTTCAAGTTTCTTAAAATCAGATGCAAGACTCTTCTTGAGTTTCTTGTATTTGATTTTGATCTTACTGTAGTTTTCCAGAAGTTCTTATAAACTATCAGCAAGTTCTTCTCTAGAAAATTCAGAAAATACCTCTCTTTGTTCTGACTCACAGTCTGAGTCATCTTCTGTGATAGCCATTAAAGCTAGGTTGGCATTTTCATCTTCAGAACCAGATTCATCTTCAGAAGAATATAAGTCAATCGAGGTTGCCATCATTCCTTTCTTCTTTCCAAATCTCTTCTTTGGTCTTTCTTTTTGAAGCTTTGGACATTCACTTTTGAAGTGACCAGGTTCTTTGCATTCATAACAGATGATCTCTCTTATGTTTGACTTTTTGTGTCCAGAAGATTATGGTTTATCTTCTGACTTCTTGAAGTTCCTGAACTTCTTTTGTCTGTGCTTCCACAGATGATTGATCCTTTTGGAGATCAAAGATAGTTCGTCTTCTTCTGAAGCTGATTCTTCAGAGTTTTCTTCTTCAGCCTGAAAAGCGTTAGTATCAAATTTCTTAATTGATTTAAGGGCTAGAGACTTACCTTTCTTCTGAGGCTCATGTTCATCCAATTCAATCTCATGACTTATGAGAGCGGTGATGAGTTCCTCTAAAGACACATTGTTCAGATCCTTTGACACCATGACCGTAGTGACCATTAGTGCCCATCTTCTGGGTAAGCTATCGATGATCTTTTTCACGTGATCTGCTTTGGTATACCCTTTGTTCAAAACTCTCAGACCAGCGATCAGAGTTTGAAACCTATAGAACATTGCTTCTATAGACTCACTTTCCTCAACTTTGAAGGCTTCATACTTTTGAACTAAAGCCAGAGCTTTAGACTCCTTAACTTGGGCGTTTACTTCATGAGTCATTTTGAGAGACTCAAACATATCATGCGATGTATCTTTATTAGTGATTTTTTCATATTCTACTTTAGAGATAGCATTTAAAAAAATATTTCTAGCTCTGTAATGATTTTTAAAATCAGCTTTTTGTTGTCTATCCATATTTTTTCTATCCACTTTGTTTCCTTCTGAATCTGTAGGATGTTTGTAACCATCCAAGACTATATCCCAAAGATCACTATCATGACCTAGAAAGAAACTTTCTAGCCTATCTTTCCAGTACTCAAAATCTTCTCCATTAAACACTAGAGGTTTGTTATAACTATTATTGTTTTGTTCAGCGACCATTGTGTTTTTTTCTGGATCTTTTCCTAACACGGTTAAGTGTTGAGCTCAGAGTCAAGCTCTGATACCAATTGAAGGGGTAAGAAAACACTTAGAAGGGGGGTTGAATAAGTGACTCTTTTTTGTTCTTTCAATACAAAGCTTCAAAACAGTAATGGAATAACACAATTATTTTTATCCAGGTTCGTTTGAACTCAAACTACTCCAGTCCACCCGGCAAGGTGATGTCGCCTTTCTCAACAAGGACCTAATCCACTATAATCAACTGATTACAATCACACAACAACTGTTGTGACTAACATTGCACAAGTAAACTTACAATTGACTAACACCACTAAGACTTAAATCTAGTCCTAGTCTGCTTGAGAAATCTGACCAAACTTGGTCTCTCAAGGAACAAATATAGAAGTATAATCTTTACAGATAATTGAAATAGAGTTTGCTTCTAATCAAGCTATATCACAACTGTGATTTTTCTTAGAATGTAATACACAATAATGTAAGAACTATGAGTTTGTAAGCTTTTGAATCTTTCACGTAGTTTCTTGTTTTTTCGTTCTCTGTTTTTGCTTGCAATAAATGTCCTTCTACTTATAGTAGGAGAAATAAGATTGTTGCTGCCTTCATAGGAAATGGAGAGCATTAAATGATTTGCATGTATCCTTGCAAAATTCCATTCTCCAAGAAACAAGTTGTAGGAACTCGAGTGCTTTCAGCCGTATTTGCATTAATTAGCACACGTCAGAATGTAAGAACGTGTTTTCCATTGCTTTGACAAGACACGTTGATTAAGACGTTGTTTCAGTATTTGCTTTAACTCAGAACATGCTTTATTCAACTTCTGGTCAGAGCGTTGCTTGCTAAGATCTTTGAACAGCGCTTGCTTTCAAGTTATCTTCAGAATCAAGAAGCCTGCTAGAAGTTAGAAGATACATTTAACAAATGAGTGTTCTTACCAGAGTCAGCATATGCGTTTGAATAAAAGGTTCTTTTATCAAAGAACTTCTTCATAATCTTTGCTTAGCACTTTGGAATGTTTCTTGTCAGAACATTAACTTAGACATTCAAAACTACATTCATTAGATCATAAATTATCTTAAATATAATTTAGTTATCATCAAAACACTTGGGATAGGTCAGAACTTAATCTTATTCTTTCATAAATCATGGACGTTTTTTCATGCAAACTTTACGCTCTTTGTTCTTCTTTTCCTACCTTTTATTTGTTCAAAGATAGCTATGCTCTTACACACACTCACATATCAAAATATAGAGCTACATCCACTCAGGATCCCATGGGTAACGATTCTGCTATGCCCTATCATGACTTTGAAAATCCGATCTACCAAGCTGAAGACGAAGGTGAGGAAGATTGTGAGGTACCTGGAGAGCTAGCCAGGTTATTGCAATAGGATAAAGGACCATACAACCCCATGAAGAGCCATTAGAAACAGTTAACTTAGGTACTGAAGAGGACAAGAAAGAAGTAAGGGTAGGTGCCAACTTGGAGTCTAGTGTCAAGAAGAGCTTAACTCAGTTACTACATGACTATGTTGAGGTCTTTGACTTGTCATACAAAGATATGCCAAGACTCGACACTGACATCGTGGTCCATCGTCTTTCGACAAAAGAAAATTTCCCTCCAGTAATATAGAAAGTCCGTCACATGCGACCAGAAATGGCAGAGAAAATCAAGACTGAAGTCATGAATCAGTTCAACTCTGGATTCTTAGCCGTCACCTCCTATCCCCAATGGGTCTCCAATGTTATTCCAGTGCCTAAAAAGGACGGTAAGGTACATATGTGTGTAGACTACAGATACTTAAATAGAGCAAGCCGCAAGAATGACTTCCCGCTTCCCCACATCGAAATTCTGGTTGACAACACCGCACAACATAAAGTATTTTCCTTCATGGATGGTTTCTCCAGATACAACCAGATCAAAATGGAACCTGAGGAAATGGAAAAAACGAACTTCGTCACACAGTGGGCACTTTCTGTTACAAGGTTATGCCATTCGGGTTGAAAAACGTTGGGGTAACCTATCAGCGTGCCATGGTAGCTTTGTTTCACGACATGATCCATCACGAAATAGAGGTCTATGTGGATAAAATGATAGCCAGATCTCAAACTGAAGAGGAACACCTTGAACATATGCATAAACTGTTTGAAACACTGAAGAGATACAAACTAAGGCTGAACCCGAATAAATGCACTTTTGGAGTGAGGTCCAGTAAACTCTTAGGCTTCGTTGTCAGCGGCAAAGGTATCGAAGTGGACCCTGAAAAGGTAAAAGCAATAAAAGGAATTCCCACTCCTCACACTGGGAAGGAAGTCTGGGGATTTTAAGGACGGCTAAACTACAATGCCAGATTCATTTCTCACCTAACCGCTACTTGTGAACCACTCTTCAAATTACTGAAGAAAGATCAAGTGTTGGAATGGAACGACGACTGTCAGGCTGCCTTCGACTGGATCAAAGAGTACCTTCAAGAGCCTCCCATTTTGATGCCTCCAGTCGAGGTAAGGCCTTTAATTATGTATCTAATTGTCTTGGAAAATTCAATGGGGTGTGTGCTGGGGGAAGCATGACGAGTCTGGCCGAAAAGAGCATGCAATATACTACCTGAGCAAAAAGTTTATCGACTATGAAACCAGATATTCACTGCTCAAGAAAACGTGATATGCTTTGGCATGGACTACTCGCCGGCTAAGACAGTATATGCTGAACCACACTACCTTATTGATATCCGAGATGGATCTAATCAAATACATATTCGAGAAACCCACCCTCTCTGGAAGAATAGCAAGATGGAAGATGGTCCTAACTGAATATGACATTCAATACACTACCCAGAAATCAATAAAGGGAAGTTTGTTAGCCGATCACCTTGCTCATCAAGCTATGGATGACTACCAATCCATGAATTTCGAGTTTCCAGATGAAGACATCATGTTGGTAAGAAATTATGAAGAACTCGAACCATATGAAGGACTTGAACAAGGACATAGGCGCTTCCAACGCACTCGGCAACGACATAGGCACTGTGATAATATCCCCTGAAGGATGTCATACTCCCTTCACTGCTAGGTTGTGTTTCAAGTGTACCAATAATATGGCGGAATATGAAGCGTGTATTATGGGTCTCAAAGCAGCCATATATTTGGGAATCAAGTCCTTAAGTGTATTTGGAGATTCAGCCTTAGTCATCAGTCAGATCAAAAGAGAATGGGACACGAAGCATCCTAATCTCATCCCTTACATAGAACATATGTTGACATTAATCCCACATTTTGAAGAAATTACCTTTGAGCATTTTCCACGAGAGGAAAATCAACTAGCGGACGCGCTAGCCACCATGTCATCCATGTTCAAAATCAGGTGCGATAACAAGGCTCCTCAGATCACCATTGAGAGGATGGACGAACCAGCTCACTGTCACGAGATTGATACTGAAGAAATAGTAGACAAGCCTTGGTTCCATGAAATTAAGATATATCTCGAGGCCCAAGAGTATCCGGAGGGAGCTTCAGTAAATGATAAGAAGCTCTTGAGAAGGTTTTCTGCTAATTTTTTCCTCAGTAACGGAATCCTCTATAAGCGCAATCACGACTCTACTTTGCTTCGATGGATAGACAAGAGAGAGGAAGAAAAAATCATGGCTGATCTACACGAAGGCACTTTTGGCACCCAATCTAGTGAGCACACGATGGCTAAAAAAATCCTACGGGCAGGATACTACTGGTCCACCATAGAGGCAGATTGTCATCAACATTCGCGAACCTGTCACAAGTGTCAGATCTATGCTAACAAAATACATGTGCCCCCAGTTACTCTAAATGTCCTAACCGCTCCTTGGACATTCGCGATGTGGGGCATTGGCATGATTGGAGAGATCAAACCAACAGCTTCTAATGGACACCGCTTCATCTTGGTTGCCATTGATTACTTCACGAAGTGGGTCGAGGCAGCTTCATTCGCTTCTGTTACCAAGAACGTTGTGGCCTGATTCATCAAACAGAATCTTATCTATCGGTATGGTATTCTAGAGAGAATCATTACAGATAATGGTACCAATCTCAACAATATTATGACCATTTCACTATGCGCGCAATTCAAGATCCAGCATCATAACTCTTCTCCTTACCGATCGAAGATGAATGGCGTTGTAGAAGCCGCTAATAAAAACATCAAGAAGATCATACAAAAAATGATAGTGACCTATAAGGACTGGAATGAGATGTTACCATTTTCTCTCCATGGTTACCGTACCACGGCGCGCATATCAACAGGGGAAACTCCTTTCTCTTTGGTATACGGCATGCAAGTTGTCATACCAATTGAAGTCCAAATACCTTATCTGAGAATCATAAGGGATGCAGGGTCGAATGAAGACGAATGGATTCAAAGTCGACTTGACCAGTTGAAATTGACGGATGAGAAGAGGCTTACAGCTCTCTGCCATGGTCAGATGTACCAAAAACGTATGATCAAAGCTTTTAACAAGAAAGTCATACGTCAGGTATATCGGGTTGGTGACTTGGTAATCAAACATATCATACTACCACAAGGTGATCCTAGGCGAAAGTGGACTCCGACATACGAAGGACCATTCGTGATCAAAAACATATTTTCTGGTGGAGCAATGATCTTAACGACTATGGATGGCGACGACCTTCCGCACCCTGTAAACGCGGACATAGTTAAAAAATACTACGCATGAAAAAAGACCTGCTAGGTCGACTGGCCTAGGAAAAAATTAGGGATAAATAAATAAAAATTTGTACACCCGGCAATTTGAAAACCTGAAAGGGCTGCTTGGGCAAAAAGGGTATCCCGGTGGACTGAAAACCCGAAAGGGCGATCCAGGAAAAAGTTTGGGATTTAAAACGTATGACTACGTCCCATTGGATCACATTACAGACAACCTTCAGTATCGACTGACAAACTGAAACGGTTCTAATCAATCCAATCACCTCGAACAAAGCAGCAAGTGGATGAGATGTTCAGAGACATGAAAGTTATAGCAGAGTGGGAACCCCATGGGATTATTTCACATAGCTATCTTTTCTTTGTATCAATTTTTATTTTTATGATGACATTCCTTTACTAGGATGTTCGTCTTTTTGTACAAATACTTATTCAACTTAATACAAAGATATTCCTTTGAAAGTGAAAAACTATTCGTTTCTCTTTTACTATTCTAGTTTTGTTTGTGGAAGCGTCCAGTATTTATTTTTGAACATATGCATTTGAATGTAATTATGGTTTATAAATGAATGCATAAAAGGAAAACTAAACAGAAAGACAATCACTAAATGTCTTTAAGAAACAGGACAACATCTATGAGCTATTTCACAAAACCCCCGTAGGTGCTCTCTCCAACAGAACAGAAGCAAGAACATCCTGTTACAGGATCATTGTCATATACCCAGCAGGTAGCCTAATGGTGCCTTTTTCCTTCATATCCCCGACAGAGCAAAACTCCCAGTTACCTCTCTAAAGATTCCCCAGTGAAGGTCGCTCAGCTTCTCAGGATTCCCCAACAAGATTTCATAAAGCCCACAAGCAATACACAACGTTTCTCTTCCCCAGCAGAGTTTATTTCTCTAATTATGGAAACCCATCCTCCAACACTTTAACTTAAACAAAATATGAAAACCTACACTCCTCATTCCCAGTGGTAGTCGAGGATTTATTTTCCCCAATACCAACAACACTACAGAAGAATAGCTTACATGCGTATACAACGCATCCATACATCATAAACATCGATGACACAAATGCATATATCGAAATCTCATTTGCACTATGTATTTCATGCATCATGGCATCACATACAACTAACTCTTTACCTTTTTTCATGAAAGATCAATCAATAGAAAATTACTATCAAATTTTCAACAAGACAAGGCAAATATCTATGAACAAATCAATCCTAGATCAATTCCCGAAACAAGACGGGGTGACTATCTACATAACATTTAATTCCTTCAAACTCCTTCTGGTTCAGTTTAAAATCTCTCAACGGTTTATCCTGATTCTTTCCTGCAGACATCTCCTCTGGTTCAGATAAATCGCTCCAAGATTTATTCTGATTCTTCTCCAGACCCATGTTGGTTCAGTTTAAACCTCTCAACGGTTTATCCTGATTCTTTCCCGCGGTCATCTCCTCTAGTTCAGATAAGTCGCACCAAGATTTATTCTGATTTTTCTTTAGACTTCTGCCGGTTCAATTTAAACCTCTCAACAGTTTATCTTGATTATTTCCCGCGGACATCTCTCTGGTTCAGATAAATCACTCCAAGATTTATTTTGATTCTTCTCCAGACCCCTGTTGGTTCATTTTAAACCTCTCAACGGTTTATCCAGATTCTTTCCCGCGGACATCTCCTCTGGTTCAGATAAGTCGCCCCGAGATTTATTCTGATTCATCTCCAGACCCCTGCCAGTTCAGTTTAAACCTCTCAACGGTTTATCCTAATTCTTTCCCGCAGACATCTCCTCGGGTTCAGATAAATCGCTCCAATATTTATTCTAATTCTTCTCCAGACCCCTACTGGTTCAGTTTAAACCTCTCAACGGTTTATCCTAATTCTTTTCCGCGGACATCTCCTTTGGTTCAGATAAGTCGCCCCAAGATTTATTCTGATTCTTCTCTAGACTCCTGCCGGTTCAGTTTAAACCTCTCAACGGTTTATCCTGATTCTTTCCCGCAGACATCTCCTCTTGTTCAGGTAAGTCGCTCCAAGATTTATTATGATTCTTTTCCAGACCTCTGCTGGTTCAGTTTAAATCTCTCAACGGTTTATCATGATTCTTCCCCAGAAGACACTTTCTATGGTTCAAATAAGTCGCTCTAAAGATTTATCCTGATTCTTCCTAGTTAGATATTATTCAATACTTCTAGTAGGTTCAGTTTTAAATCAACCAAGGGTTTATTCTTATTCTTTCCCCAGTTGAGGTCAAGTTTAGATTTAGTCTAATTTCTGTCAATGATCACCTCCGGATGGCATCTGCAAGCCCATCTCCGCCAACTCTCCATCATTTCTCCAAATGGAATCTTTAAGCCCATTCCTTACACTTCAATCACAATATCATCAAGTGCAAATTTCTGGGCACTCTAGTCTTCAATCATCTTCTACCTTCAAGTCACGAATGAAAGATTCGCCAATCTAACTCTTCAGGTTTAAGAAGATTGAACGGGGGCAGGTGTTGTACCCTAAAATTTCCCCCGTCATTTCTCAAAGGATCACCCTGGACCCTCAAGTTTTCTTCTATTAAGTTTCAAGTCTTGGATTACAGTTTTCCAAGAAAGTCATTCACAAGGGAAAAATGGTCAATTGCACACTGAAAAGTCAAACTTTGACTTTTGAATCAAAATCAAGTTTCAAGAATCATATTTCTTCAAGGAATGTCAGAGTATGAAGTTTGTTTCATCAAGAAAATCGAAAGTCAAGATTATGTTGAAAAATTCAAAATTCTAAATACTTAGAAATTTTTCTAAGTGTTTAAGAAATATGATAAATTCAGAACTTCTAGCCAGATTTTCACCATGATGCAAGTTGATTATGGAAGAACTTCTAACACAAAGAGTTGTAGATCTCAATAAGATCTAAAACATTGTAGAACAGAACTTCTTCTAGAAATGTTGTGGTTTCAAGTTATACATCTTATAAGACACGTCCTTGAAACTTAAACACTTAGTAAATTCTGAGCATTTTCAAATCAGAATTTGGTTACAATTTATGGGCCAGTTTTCACATAGGTTCAGTCAGAATTTGCAAGAGTAATTCAAAGAGGGTTTAGAAAGCGTGTTATAAGCTTTCTAGAAAGTCTGAGAACTCACTCAGAACATGCTGGAGCAAAGAGATTTATAGACCAGAAGTTGGATGTTTATTCTAATTTACGCTGATGCTGAACTTCTGACCGAGTATTAAGCTATGATGCATAACCTCATATTGCAAGATTTTTGGTTTGATAAATCTCATCATCATTTAATGCTCACAACCACTTTTGAGTTTTTATCCAAAGGATTTCACCACCTGTGAGATAGAAGTACCATTGTTGTCCTTGAAAAGCAAACTTTTATACAAGTTTATGATGGGCCCATGCTTTGCTTTTGCTTATGAGGGTACTTTTCCTTAATTCATGCTTACAAACCCAGCTTAGGCACGGCTAAAAGCTGCTAACCACCATACTTGTTTAACTAGCTTCAAGAACAAGTCAGCGCCCTAGCATGATGGTGATACTCTTGACTTCTCCAAGCTACAAAATCCTTGCCTATAAATGGAACTTCATTGGCAATTGTAAAGGGGGTCGGAAAAATTGAAAAGAAAAATCCTTGAAACCTAGCTAAAAATTCCAGGAATCCGAAACTGCAAACATAAATACAAAACCTGCTAGTTCTTGATTTTTGCATTCAAACTCCATTTTTCCTCAAGTGTTTTCTTGACCAAGTAATCCATGAAGCTCCTGATATACATTTAGAAGCCGTCCTAACTTCTATTTTCAGACTATAACATGTTCTCCATCAATCTCCACCTCAAAAGGTCAGAACTTTGCTTCTTGGCTTTTCCAGAATTTTCTTGTCATTCATAGCCCAAGTTAAAGATTGTTCCAGTTTGTTGAGCACGTGAGGAGGAGGATCAGAACATCATAAGTATCCAGAACCAGTCTCTAGTTCACAGAATCTTTTCCAACTGCGTGGTAAGCTTTTGCTGACTCTCTTCACATTACTTAGACATTGTTAAACTTGCACGTTCAAAAATACAATGTAGACATCCTGATTCTGATTCTGTACATACTCATAAATTTCATATATTTTTTCCTAAGTAGAGAGAACTTCAATTTAGAACTTCTTGAGGAAATTAGGATGCAGAATTAGGATTAGCAAAAATTCAGGCTTGCTTCTGATTTATAGTGATGATACCTTATATTTCTGAAACATGATGAAATTTGCCATAATTGTTATGTGCGCATTTTCTGTTTTGTTGAGAAATGACTAAGTTGCAGATGCTCTGACTAGCATGGAGAGGGGGATGAAGTTCATCATCAGACTTTACTTGGTGATACGTGTTTATACTTTTGCTTCTAATACCGGATGTACAGCCACTTGTGGTAGAAAGCGTGCGCGTAAGACATTAGTACAAAGGGTCCTGGGTTCTAGCCCTAGAAGCATCTTTTTTAGGTTCATTTATTGACATTTTTACCCATTTATTTGTCAGACAATATTCCTAGATCATAACTTCTAGATATCCTCACCCAACAGCATTATCACCTCACTCTCTCAAACAACCATAACTTCTAACTTGCCAGTGATATTAGAACTTCTAGGTTCCTATCTACACTAGAGCTTCAAAACTCCTTCAGCAATCAGAAGTTCTAGGATTTCCTTTATTCCCAACAATCTCAGAACTTCAGTGTACCCAGACCCAGAACTTCTGACCTTCCCCATTTTTTCTAACTTGTTATTTTTGATTTTGCAGCACATCAGAGTCAAAGTTTCTGCCTCTTATTTTTGTCCCTTTCAGCCACACGTTGATTCTGACCCCTTTTCCTCTTATTAATTTATTTTATCTTTAATAATCAAAACGCCAAAAATATTTTTTTTATATTCACATACTTTGTTTTATCTCTTTTAAAACCAAAAGATCAAAAATATTTTCTTAAGCAAACCTATTTTCTTTTCTTAACAAAAACAAAACAAGTCCATTTTACATTTCTTGTACATTATTTCAATATGGTTGTAATAGATAATTAGGACTTTAATTTCTTGCAATCCCCATTTGTAAATTTATACACCCCATCCCCTTAATGATGTAATAGCGTAGTAAATTTACTTTCCGCAATTTATCGCTTTCATATATATGCTAGTAATTATGGCTTGTATGGAAAGATAAAATCAACAAGTAGATAACCCTAATCAAAGATTAAATGCATGCTGTGATCGGTGGATCTGGAACTGACTGTTTAACGTTGGTTCGCGAAATGTCGCGGAAGCAAGAGTCGCCACCGTCTTTTATTTTCTCCAATATGGAAAGGACAAAAGCATAGAAAAATTCCTTATTGAGATTAGTTCTCGGTTCGGGAGTTAGATTTATAGAAAGGGAAGGTGTTAGAACCCTTTCTATCCATGGTTATCCATGGGCTCTTAGATACTTGCTCATTGTGCTTTCAAAATTGTTTGTTTGCTTTTCAAGGTGAGTGGGTTTGAAAAGTTTCGTTTAAAATTTCAGTTCGACTCTTGTATCAGTCCTCAAGAGTGTTTGAAAAATTGTTTTGAAAGCTTTTTGAAAAGTGTCGGTGTGAAAAGAGTTTTGATTTGTTTTTTTAAATTAGAGCAAGTATCTACGAGTCATCTACCTACCCTAAGGAATTAGTCTGTGTAAATGTCCTTAAAGCAGTTCCATCCCACCATTGAGAGGTAGGCAGCACCACCATTGGAGGTGTTCGGGTCAATTCGTGGGTTCGGGACGTTGTGATCACCAGAGCAATAGGAAGACACCTTAGAACCTACCCTCATGCCATGTTCATGGACATGAGGACTTACTAAAACATCCTCTACTCGACGACCACTTTTCGAGGGGCAAGGCAACAGTGAGGCGTACCCTAGGGGTGGTGTGTGAATTGTGTGTCGTTTTCAATTATGTTTATCTTGTCATGCATTGGTGATCTACGCTTTGTTTTTATTTTTGACATTCATTCTTTCATGTGGTTATTAACAGTTAAAAGATGCGGGAAGATAAAAGTCCTACGCTATTACAAAGGCGCGGGTCTACATCGCCAAATTAAATCCAAGACCCGATTTGAATAAAATAAAATGCGGAAAGTAAATGTCCTAATTAATCTATTACAAGGCTTTGGGGCAATTACATGAACTTTAAAAAGGGAAATAAAAGTAAATGTGCGAAAAGAAATAAAATCGGGAATGCGAGGGCGTTGGACCCTTTTAAGGAATTAAATTGAAATCGTAAATTAATTAAATTAAATAAAAGCAAGAACTTATTTTTTTGGAGTTTTTGTATTTATGGAATTTAATGAGAAAATTAAATAGAATTAAAACCCTAATTCTAAATTATTTTTAATTTGTTAAAAAAATGTTTAAGTTTGACCTAGTCTTAATTAATTATTTACATGGCATGTTTATTTACAAAAGTAATTAGTGGTTAATAATTATTAAATAAGAAAAAAAAGAATAAAAGTGTTAAAACCCTAATCTCTATATTTTTTAATTTATTACATAAAAAAACATTGAAATTAAACCTAAAATTAAAATTAAATTAGTTAACAAAATTTATTTACAAAATAAATATTAGTAAATTAATTAACCAACATATTTTATTTTTTATAGTTTCTGATTTTTTTGTGTTTTTTATATTATTAAAATTAATTTGAAAAATTAAAAGAAAGTAATTAAATTAAAACAAATAAATAAATAAATAGCAAAAAGAATGAAGGAGAGAAATACAAACAGGAGGGGTGGTGTTTACCGTGGGAATTGGTAAACAACCGCTGATCTTCCAAAAGGTTACTTATTTGGTGACTCGCAGGATCGATCAGATTGATCCTAAGACATGGTTGATTTTGGGGTTTTGATTAAGTTTGGTAATGGTTAAATGACGAGAAAATAAAGAAGTTTTATGTAAATTGCATGAAGAAGAGAACTTGATAAAATAAAGGAAGGCTTGAAATAAAGGCTTTCGACTGGAAAAGTAAAGGAGAAAGCAAGTAAAGTTTCTGGAAAATAAATGACTTTGATTAATAAAAGTGGTGTTTCACACATACATTCTCAACAATTCTTTCTCACACGCTGGGTACTCGAATCTATATGAGTGACTTATATATAATTGTGAACACACGCGAAAAACTGCGTGAACTACTAATATTTATACTAAACACATCCCAAGTAATCGTCGGGCAGTTACACTGCTTCGAGATGACTCCACTTGGCACGTTCTCAGCGTTCGACGCTCCAGATCTTTGCACGTTGCACTTGGTAACCGCTGGGAACCGTTTTCCCTCCAAACGTTTGAATTTCAAACCGTTCCACTCTGAACAATCGAACACCTTCGTCGAGAAGCATCTTCGACGAGAAACACCTTCGACGTCGAAGGCAACCAAATTCTCCCTTGGAAGAAATTCTCTAAGTACATTGCCATCCTCTGACGAACACTTCGACAGAACCAGCTGGTCGAAACCATCCTTCAGCTTTAATGGTTGATATTAATAAAAACAAGGGTGTCGAATTTAGGAGCCAACAAATTGCCCCCCAAGAATGCCTTATTTCGACTCTGAAAAGAAAAAGGCATTCTTTGAAATTCCATTCGACACCTGTCTTTTCATTCTACCAACCACTGACAATCCCAAGAAAAAGCCATCATTTCATCCGTACCTAAGACGTCACCTCAGTACGGCGTGCAGCGCCAAATGTCTTTTCACAAATTGTCATCATGACAATTTCCCAAAAACGAGGGCGCACGCTGCACCCTTTCATTTATGCAGAACGGCTATGTCAACAGGAGGACGCCACGTGTCCCACTACCTTCTGCAACATTAAATGGCATTAAATGGCCTCGAATTTGGGGATTTCCCAACACTATAAATAGCGCCAAGTACCCATTGTGGGACTTTTTCACGCTATCCTGCTTTCCAACTTCCTTGAACACAAAATCTCTGCAAACTTTGCAAACACCTTGTTCTTCACTTCATCTTCCACCTTAACATCAACAATGGCCTTCGGTTCTTCTACCGCTCCTAGTTCTAGCATCCCTTCCAGAAATGCTAAACCCAAGATCTTCTCCACTGTCCCCATAGTTACTCCTACAGGCCAACGAAGGGTTCCTGAACCCCTAGACATTGCTGAACGTGAAGCTTATTCACACCAACTCATGATTCCGGTTGGATACTCCAACCAAATCTTCGCCATGTCTGGCCCACTAAACCCAAGCATCGCTGAAGCCATGAAGATCAAAAGCTTCTTTCCAGTGCTTGAAAAACTCAAACCTGTTGGATGCTCTAAAAAAGATGCAGAGGATAACGAAGATCCCGCTAAGGAGAAAATTGATCTTCGCTTCTTCAATAGGGGTGTTAGGGCTTTCAGGTCTAGCCCTAGCCTCACTCCTGACTACAGTGCTTGGCTGGAAAAAATGGAAAAAAGCCAGGCTTCGATCTGGAAGGACCTAGGGATATTCGACCTAGTTATGTTGTCGAAGACCTACTCCCCAGAGATGTTGATAGCTTCCTTACTCTTCTGGGATTACACCCATTTCACTTTCCACCTTCCCTGTGGAATGCTAACACCCACGTTGTTCGACGTGGCTGCCATCACTGGCCTTCGACCCACTGGGGATTATTTCGACCCAGAGGAAATGTCGGAGGATCAGATTGGATTCTCAGCGACGAAACCAACCTACACCACCTATATCAACCATTACCACGATAAGTCGACAACCATTGTGTCGGATGTAGAGCATATCGCATTTCTAGCCCTATGGCTGTCACGCTTTGTGTTCTGCACAAAGTCTTTGCAGGTGACAAAGAAGATGGTCACCCTCGCCACTCAACTCCACCATGGCCAAAATATTTGTTTGGCAGAATTAATTTTGGCGAATCTGTACGAGTCGATTAGCAGCGGAGTGACTCTTTTGAAGATCATCGAGAACAAAGCCAGTCTGCTGCTTGCAGGACCTTTTTGGCTACTTCAGCTGTGGCTCAATGCCACCTTCGAGTCTTTCTTACCTCATAAGACTCAAATAAATGAGCAAGCTCCGGAGATAGCAAATAGGTGCATCGAAGGCACCAGATTGGCTCTATTGACTCCAACTGAAGATGGGCTGGAGCTTCAACAAACTTTTGCAAACTTCGTCTTGATGTTTGCAAGAAGGAAAGAATTTGTTTCGACCATGGCTCCCTTTGCTCGACGAAAGGTTGGTCCAGAATGGTTCACGAGGCCCCATCCTAAATCGTCAAGTGACCCTCAGGTCGAAGAACATACAATAATGTGGGAAGCATTTCTCACACCAAGAATAATGCCCCTGCGATTCAAGAGCTCCAAGACTCACTTGAGCCTGATCGCGTATCAACCAAACTTGGTCTCTCGCCAGTTTGGTATCATTCAAACACTTCCTTCTCCTATTTTTCCCAGGGAGAAGTCTATGTTATATTTTTGCAACGACTACACTGAAGACGCTGCCACCAAGCATATCGGCAGGTATGCTGGTCGAACAGTCCTTTCGTTGTTCGACTATCAGCTTAACTTTCTCTGTTCACCATCCTTCGAAGAGTGGTGGAAGAGTTACTACGCTGAAGAGTTCTTCGACGAGAAGGACTTCGTGGACGAACTTCAGAAGTCTTTTGTTCTAGTCTTGGACAAAATAAAGAAATGTAAGTTCATTCTTCCAAATTATTTTGTCTTTCCCTTTCGACTGGTAGCCTGTTAATTATAACTTGTCTTCTTTCAGTTGTTCGAAAGCCTGCAGCCAAGAAAGCTGCAGAAGGCCATCAGGGAGGAGGTCCCTTGACAAAACCTCCACCACCGGCGAAAACTATAGCACCGGCGAAAATTTCAACAAGCCATCAGGGGGAAGGTCCTTCGAAAAAACCTTCTGCACCGGTAACCGGACTTTTATTATTTTCTTCTGGCTTTAACATTCTGACTTTCGATGTAGCTTCTAAATCGAACTCCAATTGGTTTTTTAGGCACCTTCACCCAAGAAACGACCTGCTCTGACGGTCGAATCTGGGAGTGACGAAGAAGACGATTCTCCCCCTGCTCCTCTAAAGAGGCGAAAACTAAAGAAAGACGTTCCTTCCCCTGAGACTCGAACAATCAGAATAAAGGTTGCTGGGAGAAAACCCAGGCCACCTCTAGTAATTATTGAAGAGCCAACGGAGGAGGAACTAAATGTTCTTCTCAATAAACCTGTCGAAAGCGACAATTCCAGCCCTGGGCTGAAGTTCCTCTGCAGGTAATTTCTTTGACCTTTTTTAACTCAGGTGTCGATACCCACGTTCAATTATGTCCCTTTCTAACCTAGAAGATTCTTATTCTTCTTTTTCCAGGAAACCACTGAAAGCTCAGCGCCAAAGACTTCTGAAACACTAGATTCTGCTGAACTCAGTAGGCCACAAGAGAAAGAATTGGCGAACGATGAAGCCAATGCTGAAACAGATGAAGCCAATGCTGAGACAGAAGAACAACAAACAGAAGATCCACAAACAGAAGAGCAACAACCAAAAGAGATTCAAGTGGTTGATTTGTCGGAGGAACAACATGACGAAGGAGGTCATGCTGATGCTGGTACTGCTGAACTTCAAGTCGAAGAAAGTCAAGTCGAGGCAAATGCTACTCAACATCCTCAACCCCAAGACAACGCTGCTGCAAAGGTTACCCCCTCAACAAAGCATAGGTCGAAAGAAGACTTAGCACTCTTGAAGCAAACTGATCCCGTTGGCTATCTGAATGCCATTATCGAGAGCAAGGGAAGTTCGTCTGATATTAGTCAGGAGGCTTCTACTCAGTCGGGGAAGTCCACTGAGACTTCTCCTCTCGATGAGGCTTTGACGAAGGTTAAGGCTCAGTTCTTCAAGAAAGATTTGATGAAAGCTTTGGAGGGGGACCCTACTGCTCCATCGTATTTGGGGGCTGTTTTGAATGATGTAGACTTGCTAGCTGTGACTCCGGAGGTTTCAAGCTTTATCATGGAGTTACACTCCATTATTGATCAAGTCTCAGCAGACTATCGGCGACAAAGGGGCTTCAACAGCCAGCTTGAAGTGTTATATGGCAAAAGTTCTTCCGCCTGGATTGCTGTAGCAGAGACGACTTCTCGAATTGCAGAGTTGTCGAAGCAGAAGGCATCTAAGCAGGAAGAAATTGATGCCATAGATCGAGAGAATGCTTCCATAAAGGAGCAAATCGAAGAGTTAGAGGCCAAGATGAATGCCAATACTAAGCGCAAGGAGGAGCTTCTCTCGACTATTCCAGACACCGAGAGTCAAGCTGAAATCACACAAGGCCTAGAATTTGCTGAGAAAGCTCAAGCCTTCGACGACCAAATTGCCAAGCTTGCCCAGGCGAATGCCTTGTGCAACAAAAGACTGGAGTTGCAGCAGGCGAAGTACCTTCGACTCAAAGATTCGATCCCCTTCTGATTGACTCAGCCCTTTAACCATATATTGTAATATGTATTTGACAATATTGCCATTTTGGCTAATTTATAAAATTTTCCATTTTGGCTTATTTATGGTTAATTTAGTCATTACTTGCTATTTATTTTGATCTCTTGGAGTATAGGTTTATACTTTTTCAAATATTTGCCATTTACTCTCAAGAGCCTTTTATTGTCACCTAACTCTTCGACTTCATAAGCTCCACCAGAAAAAAGTCTGGATAATTCTGAATGGTCCTTCCCATTTGGGTGACCATTTTCCCATGCTTCGATCCCTTCGATCCATGGGAAGAATCACCTTCCAAACTAATTCTCCAGGCGAGAATGCCTTAGGTTTCACTTTTTTATTGTAAGAGTCTTCCACTCTTTTCTTCTGAAGCCTTAGTAGGTCGAGAGCACGCAATCTTTCTTCGTCTAAGTCTACTAGTTCGTCTAACATCATATCCCAATAAACTTCAGAGGGGATATCATGGTATCTCTGAACCCTTGCAGATTGAAGACAAATTTCTGCTGGCAACACTGCGTCATGACCAAAAGTTAGCCTATATGGTGTTGTACCTATGGCTTCCTTTGGGGACGTTCGACGGGCCCACAAGATCTGGTCTAACGTCTTATGCCAATTTTTTGGCTTCTTCCCAACATGCTTTTTTATCAAGCCAATCACTACTTTGTTCGTTGCTTCGACTTGACCGTTTGCCTGTGCATAATAAGGCGTTGATGTTAGGAGTTTAAAGCCTGTTTCTTGAGCGAATTCCTACATCTTTCGACCAGTAAAAATTGATCCTTGATCAGTAGTTATAGTCTCAGGGATTCCATATCTAGAGATAATGTTCTTTTGAATGAATTCAATGACATTTTCTTGGTCTACATTGACTAAAGGAATAGCTTCGATCCACTTAGTAAAATAATCAATGCCTACCAATATATACTTCTGGCTCTTTGATGACGCTGGTCGAATCTCTCCAATAAGGTCCAACGCCCATCCTCTAAAGGGCCAAGGTTTCACTATCGAGTGAAGTTCGCTTGCTGGTACATGTTGGATGCCTGTATGGACTTGACATTCTTGACAACCCTTAGCGAACTCGACACAATCTTTCAACATGGTGGGGCCAGTATAGTCCTTGTCGAAACAACAACCATTTTATCTTATGGCCTACTTGGTGAGCCCCACATGCTCCAGCGTGCGTAGTCGAAAGGGCTATGTATGCTTCAGTTTCACTTAAGCACTTTAGCAACACCCCTTCAGGCGTCTTTTTAAATAACTCATTACCCATGAGTACGTAACTTAACGCCCTATATTTTGTTTTTCGTTTTGTCGAAGCTACTGGATTTTGAAGATAATCCACAATGGGTTTCCTCCAATCTTGCTCTGACAAACTGTCTATGAACGAAATTTCGAAGTTACTTTGATCAGCATACCCTAGTCTTGTCGATTCCAAGTTTGTTGGTGACAAACAAGTTGCTTTTATCTTTTCTCGAACTTCGATTGCTCTCTGTAATCTTGTTTTTGAAATTTTGTACCCAGATGCAATTTGTGCCAAATCGTTGGCTATTTGATTTTCCAATATGGGTATGTGTCGAATGTTAACCATTTCGAATTTTTTCAATAAACGATTTGCTATCACAAAGTACATAATGAGATTTTCTCTTATGCATTTATATTCTTTTGTGACTTGCTTAATGACTAACTCTGAGTCACCCATTATTTCGACTCGAGTTGCCCCCAATTCCAACAATATCTCAAGGCCATTAATTAGAGCTTCATACTCAGCCTCATTGTTCGAACAAGAACCTGATATCTTGTACTTGAATGTTGTTGGAATTTTTTCTGGAGAAATGATCAGGACTCCTACTCCTGTTCCATTTTTATGGCTGGAACCATCGAAGTAGAATTTCCAAGACTCTATCTCAACATAATTAATACTCTCAACTTGAATTGAGTGGTCGACTATAAAGTCTGCCACCACTTGTCCTTTCACTGCCTTAAGAGGCATAAAGGTCAAGGAGTATTCAGTTAATGCTAGTGCCCACTTGCCAATTCGACTGTGCAAGATGGGTTTCGACAACATGTACTTGAAAACATCAAAATGAGACGAAACATACACATCAACTGGTTTTATATATTGCTTAAGCTTTGTACAAGAGAAATACAGACATAGACACAATTTTTCAATTTCGCTATATCTAGTTTCTGCATCGTTCAAAACTCTACTAAGATAGTAAATGGGTATTTCGACTCCATTTTCATCTTCTTGGGCTAACATGCTTCCCAAAGTTTTGTCGGATGCAGCTATGTACAATCTCATACTCCTGTTGCTACAAGGAGGCACCAAAATAGGTGGCTTTGTGAGGTACCCTTTGATTTTGTCGAAGGCTTCTTGTTGCTCCTGCCCCCATTCGAATCCCTCTTTGTTCAATCGAAGTAAGGGCGAAAAGGCTTGAGCTTTCCCACTTAGGTTAGATATGAATCTCCTCAGGAAATTTATCTTGCCTAACAGAGATTGCAGTTCCTTTTTGTTCGATGGCGCTTTCGCTTCCAGAATTGCCTTCGTCTTGTTCTGGTTGATTTTGATTCCTTTTTTGTGGACAACGAAGCCCAAGAAATCTCCAGCTTTCACACAGAATGCACACTTCAAAGGGTTCATCTTCAGACCATGTTCTCTCATTCTTTCGAATGATTGTCGAAGGTGGTCTATATGGTTCTTCCTGGAAACAGATTTTATAACAATGTCATCAATATATACTTGCATAAAAGTGTTATTAAAATCATGGAAGATAGAATTCATTGCTCGCTGGTATGTTGCCCCAGCGTTCTTTAGGCCAAAAGGCATCACTACCCATTTGTAAGTGCCTAAAGCCCCAGGGCATCGAAAAGTTGTTTTCGACACATCTTCTTCAGCAATGAATATTTGATTATATCCTGAATAACCGTCGAGCATACTCAGATACTCGTAGCCAGCGGCAGAATCGACTAGCATTTCCGCCACAGGCATAGGATATTCATCTTTGGGTGTAACAGCATTCAAATCTCTGAAATCTATGCACACCCTCAATGTACCATTTTTCTTAATCACTGGCACAATGTTTGCAATCCATTCGACATACCTCGTAACGCGTATGAATTTGCACTTCAGCAGTCTTTCGACTTCCGTTTTGATCTTCGACAGTATTTCTGGAGCGAAGCGTCTTGGACTTTGCTTGATTGGATTCTTCCCAGGTTTGATTGGCAACTGAAGTTCTACCAATCCTCTGTCGAGGCCAGGCATTTCGTCGTAATCCCATGCAAAACAGTCCTTGAACTCTTTTAACAAATGGATTACTTCCAACCTGAGGTCTGGGTCAATTTTTGCGCTAATGTAGGTTGGCTTTTTCTCTGACCCTTCGCCAAGTTGATTTCTTCTAAAGGATCCTGCGCTAGCATCTTGATGTTGTTCGCCAAAGGGTCCTTTTCGAATCCCAAAGGCTCATCGTCATAGATGGCGTCGAGCCTTTGTTCCTGCATCCCTTCTTGCATGATATCAGGAGGTTCTGGATTGAAATCCTTTCCAGGACCTGTAGAAGATAACTGTTGATCATTGGCCTGTGTGGCCATGTACTTTACTTCGGCTTCGAGAGCCGTTATCATTTTTGTTTCGGCTACGTAAGCCGAAATTCACTGCAATGATTGTGACTCAGTCATTGTCACTGAATTCACTTCCCCAACCAATTGGTTGGATATCAGTTAACCCACTAAAGTCAATGTGGGACAAGTCTTCTCTGTCCCATTGAAAACCATGCTCAGGGTGCAGGTATAGGGAACAAAAAGTATTTGGCGCTGGCGCCAAGTCGAAGTCAAGTGTTGGGCATGGCCCAATGTGAGCCAAGT
Source organism: Vicia faba (assembly GCA_948472305.1). Lineage (NCBI taxonomy): Eukaryota > Viridiplantae > Streptophyta > Magnoliopsida > Fabales > Fabaceae > Vicia > Vicia faba. The sequence continues at coordinate 186,816,148 of OX451739.1, forward strand.
TCTTGTCGAAGTCTGCCAACCCTAGGTGATTTACTTCTCCCAGGTAATAGCTTTGGTTCGCTTCTATGTTTTCGACCATTCCATCAGGACGCCATAGCAGCAACCTCTGGTGCATTGATGATGGTACAGCTCCAACACCATGAATCCATTCACGTCCCAACAAAAGATTATAGTTAGGTTTGGCCGATATGACCATAAACATGGTTGGTCGAAGGATAGATCCCACCTTGATATCCAGTTGGATCACACCCATAGTGGTCCCTATGCCGCCTTCATAATTCGACAGGACCATGTTGTGAGGCTTCATATTCTCATCACTTTTGCCTATTTTTCTTAGCATAAAGTGAGGGATGATGTTGATGGTTGCCCCACAATCCACCAAGATTTTATTTACTGTGGTTTCTTCGAGTTTAGCCCTTATAAATAAAGGCTTGAGGTGATTTTTCATCGCCTCTGTAGGTGGTTCGAAGAACCCATTCTGCTCTTCAGTGGCGCCATTATCCATGACGAAATAGCACACTGGCCTATGTTTGGCCATTTCTTGCTCCACTTCCCAATCACTTGTTTCGACCTCCACCTGGCGGTTGAACTCTCTGGGCAGAACTGAGACTATGTTCACCATGATGTCCAAAGTGTCATCAGACTCAGAACCATCTTCGTCATCAACTTCACCCTGGTTAGGCCAAACTAGCCTATTGGTTACTGGTTCTCTTTCTAGAGGCTTCCGCTGCTTTCTCTGAGGAACATTTGAACTAGTTTCTGCCTTTGGTTCATTAGCAGCTTCCCTCTCAGCTTTTCGTCGCCTCTGGTATCTCCTCCATTGAGATCGAGACATGGGATTTTTCCCTTTGTAGTTGCTTGACACCTGTGTTACTTTAGGGGTAGCAACCTGAGGCTCTTTCTTATGTGTTAAAGACGAACCTCTTGGCACTTCGAAGGAGTGCCATCTTTCCTCGCTTGGCCTCTTTCGACCAGATGTTTTGTACCATGTATCTACTGGCACATTACTTGGAGGCCTGAAAGTCAGTGGCCTCTTTTCTTGGTTTGAACCTCTTTGGGAGGCTCTTCTGGGATCATGTCGAAGATCAACACTTTCCCTTTTTTTATTTGATGCTCTTACACCTAGAATATGTTCAGCAGCTTTTTTGTCGAAGATCGAACTGCATCTGGGACACAGCATCACTTCTGACTTCTTTTTCTGGCATCTTTGCAGGAAATCTGCCAGATTTTCATTTTCCTGAGGGAAAGCAGTTTTGTTGGCTTGTTCTTGCCTCATGGCCTCCTCTGATGCTTTTGGTTCAGAGACTTCGACCATGTTGACATTCATGGTATCTTTGTTGGCAAGAGTCAACTGCTTCATCTGAATCTCCAAGTTCTCCGTCTGGCCTTGAACTGCAGCTAAGTGAGAACTGAGTTTTATTCCAGATTTTTGGGCTCCAACTGTCTCCAGCTTTGGGCTTTCGACCGCCTTCTGGACCGCTTCAATTGTCTTTCTGGATAGATTCCCAGAAAAACTGCCAAAGATTGGCATGTTGACATGGTCCTTTGAGACTTCGACCATTGTGATTCCTGGCCTCTTCGACTGGCTTCTGGATGCCTCGATCACGTTCACCTCTGAAGGTTCAGCATAATGGGCTTTAGCCTGCAACGGGTTAGAGTCCACAGTCATGGGAGTCTTGTCAGCAAACTTCAACCTCCCTTCTTCGATAGCGTCTTGCACAAGATTCCTGAAAAGAAAACATTGAGACATTTTATGGCCCAGAAAATTATGATATTTACAAAAGCCTCTCTTCTTTCTTTGATCAAGAGGAGGCACTTTTACCCCTGGGGGTACTATCATTTGGCCATCTTTTACAAGCAAGTCAAAGATTTCGTCACATTTTGTAATATCAAAACTATAAGTCTTTTTGGGGAACCTATCGTTGGTCCTTTCTGGACCAGTGGGATTTTTCCCACTTGAGGGGACTAACAGTTTGCAAGAGTATGGTGGCCCTTGTTTTAGTTCCGCTAAATCGACCTCGCCTTCTTCGACGGTTATAGTTTCGTCGAAGGTTTCTGGATCTTCGTCATCCATCTCAACATATGCTAACCTCTCTCTTTTATGAGTTTTCGTTGCCTTGGCTTTTTCAGCTTTAAGGCGTTCTACCTATCGAACTCTATCGGCCAGTTGGGCCATGTTTCTCAGGTATTGAGTGTCTAACTTCTTCCTAATGGAATAGTCTAAACCGCCTGCGGCTATTTCGACTAACTCATGTTCTGGAACTTGTGTGAAACATCTTGCTTTGAGCAACCTAAACCTATTTAGATATTCTTCTATAGGTTCAGTGAAACGTCTCTTTACACTGGCCAATTCTTTCAGGCTTATCTTGGTTCGTCCCATGTAGAATTGTTCATGGAACAATCTCTCCAACTGGGTCCAATGATGGATCGAATTGGGGAGAAGAGTTGTAAACCAAGTAAAAGCGTTCTTTGTTAAAGAACTTGGGAAGTACTTAATCCTCAGGTTTTCGTTGTTTGAAATATCTCCTGCTTCGATCAAGTATCTCGCCACATGTTCGACAGTAGATTCTGTCGTGTCCCCAGAGAATTTAGTGAACTTAGGGACTTTACATCTAGGAGGTAAGTCTGTTTGTAACACGTATTCTGACAGTGGGGATGTGAATTTGGGCCTACGAAAGCCCATGTTCATCCCATTCTGCGTCATGATTCTTTCGATCATGGCTGCCAGATTATTTTCCAAGCCCATATTCTGGTATTGGACATGCTGGACTACTTCGTCAGCATTTTGGTTTTTGTTAACTAACCTTACCTCTGGGGTTATAACCCTAGGTTCTTCGACAGGCTACTCCAATCGTGTCCTAAGGTTTTCTTCGACAGGCTGCTGGCCTTGGTTGATAGTGGTTTCTTCCTCTAAGAGTATACCTTGGTTTCCCCTTATTTGCGCCCTTTGGGGCTGTCGAATAGGTTGGGTACTCCGAAGAAATCAGCCAAACGCGTCATTTGCGCTGTCATCTGCTGATTCGATTGGGTGGTATTTTGTATTAGAGGATTCAGCACTGTTTGTGCCAACATTTGAACCATATCATGGTTGCTTTCGTCCATTTGTTGCCTCAAGACTGCTGTCGAGGCATTTGTAAGGCCATGTGCTACTTGGGACGTTCCTCCTAAGAGTTGGGTCCTATTTCTGTTCGCCATACCTACTCCAGAACCTTGGAGTGGCGAAGAGGCACTCACTAAAGGGTCTGAAAAAATGGACGCAGCGTTCGTCAGGCTAGCCAGGTCAGAAGTTGGCATGCCATAGAGTGGTTCTCGATTTTGACCGCCTGTCATAAATCCTGGGGGAACATAAGGCCTTGTGCCTAGATTTCCCCTTGGTGGGGGAGTTCCCAAAGGCACTCTGGGGCCAGTGAACGGAGGTAATGGCCCCGTTGTTGTGACCGTTACTGCTGGTGTTGAACCAGCGGTTATCACTTCACTTACGGTTGGGATAACCGTTGTTCCCACATTCGTTTGTAGGATTTCGTTATTGTTTGGCGGATTCGCCATCGCTTCTCTTCTTCTGGCAGTATTGGTATTGTTAGTGTATATTCTACCACTTCTCAATAACATGCAATACTTCTCGAAAAAGATGATATTCTGTGTAAAAAGTTTAAACTTTCAAAATCAACACACAGTCCCATCAGGTGTGCCAATTTGTTTACCGTGGGAATTGGTAAACAACCGCTGATCTTCCAAAAGGTTACTTATTTGGTGACTCGCAGGATCGATCAGATTGATCCTAAGACATGGTTGATTTTGGGGTTTTGATTAAGTTTGGTAATGGTTAAATGACGAGAAAATAAAGAAGTTTTATGTAAATTGCATGAAGAATGTAAATTGCATGAAGAAGAGAACTTGATAAAATAAAGGAAGGCTTGAAATAAAGGCTTTCGACTGGAAAAGTAAAGGAGAAAGCAAGTAAAGTTTCTGGAAAATAAATGACTTTGATTAATAAAAGTGGTGTTTCACACATACATTCTCAACAATTCTTTCTCACACGCTGGGTACTCGAATCTATATGAGTGACTTGTACATAATTGTGAACACACGCGAAAAACTGCGTGAACTACTAATATTTATACTAAACACATCCCAAGTAACCGTCGGGCAGTTACACTGCTTCGAGAAGACTCCACTTGGCACGTTCTCAGCGTTCGACGCTCCAGATCTTTGCACATTGCACTTGGTAACCGCTGGGAACCGTTTTCCCTCCAAACGTTTGAATTTCAAACCGTTCCACTCTGAACAATCAAACACCTTCGTCGAGAAGCATCTTCGACGAGAAACACCTTCGACGTCGAAGGAAACCAAATTCTCCCTTGGAAGAAATTCTCTAAGTACATTGCCATCCTTTGACGAACACTTCGACAGAACCAGCTGGTCGAAACCATCCTTCAGCTTTAATGGTTGATATTAATAAAAACAAGGGTGTCGAATTTAGGAGCCAACAGGTGGTAGACCCAATTATGGAGGTTTGTTCCAAGCAATTTTGGCCCATTAGATTTAGGCCCCCTTTTGACTTTTCAGACCACGTGCACATGCGTTGACTGGGGTATTCCCTGGACCTTAGTTCTTGGCCACTGGATGGTCGCTCATGGCCACTTGGCAAACCGTTGGTGAGAGTACATGGTGGATCCCTGAAAGACATGCTGCGTAGGAACAAGTTAAAGGAAAAAATATGAAAGATGCAAAGGGGACCTGGGAATCGAACCCAGGTCCCAACGTTTACCCATTACACATCCAGCCATCTGAGTTACGCGCGCACGTTTTATTGGAATTGGCCAGCGAACAACATACCATGACACAATGCTTAGTGATGTCCATCGCGCGAAAATTCAAACATGCATATGATCAGTGGACACGTCCTTCATCTTCTTCATGTTTCCTGTAAATAAAACATGGATAGCGGGGGTTTTAAACCCCCACTAAATGACATATACAAAAATAGCGAATAAGACACCGTTGATCATAAATTGAGCGCGACATGTGGAATTAATTCGTATGAAGCTTCTGATTCTAATGGCATAGGTCCTGTTGTCTGATTTTTCCAGAAGAGGAAAGCCCCAAATTCACACCTTTGAAAACCTAGAAAACATCAATGGCATTTTTCTATACAAGCACTATTAATCCAATTCAATGGCACCATTAGCTTTGTTGAGTTCATATTAGTACAAAACGATCATTAGAATGTATGAATATGGCATATAAATCAAAACACGAATATGCAAAATATCAAGAACAGGACGGCTTCGTTCTACCGATTCTTGAGGTGAGAGGCTCTGGTTTTGATTCAGAAAGCTTCCTTGATGCGTCAGGAAGGTAATGGAATTGTTCTCTTGCCTTGAAACACCCTCTAGCTGTGTTTTCAGTTTTGAATTTTTTGGAGAGAAAGTGCAAAGTTGGTTTTCAGGTTTGGGCGCAGCTTCCAGGTCTTCTGCAATAGGTTTAGGTTTGTGTTTATATGAGGAATGAATTAGGGTAAAAATTCAAGCCAAGAAACCTTTGCATTGATGTTTTTGAGATTTGATTTTCATGTAATCTTTTCCAATCTTTTTCATGCCCTTTTGATACCAATCATGGCCAAATCTTTCCATATTAGTGATGCACGAAATCTTGAGGTTTTATGGAGAGAATATGCTGCAAAAAGGGATTGGAAAACATGGTTTTCTATTTTTGTCATATTTTATTTTAATTAAATGAATTAATGGTGATAAAAATTCAAATAAATAATAAAAAATGATGAAATAACTCCCCTTTGGGTCAATGGGTCGTGCATAACTTTTGGATGATGATTCTTGGAAGAAAATGTGGCCCATTAGCAATTTTGAGGCATTTGAAGCAAAGTTGACTTTTCAAAATTCCCAAAACTTTCCCAACTTCCACAAGGCATATCTTGCTCAATTTTTAAGCTTTGATCATGTTCTTGGACATTTTTGAAAGGTCTTGAAGTCCTCTAACCAATGCCTTTGGTCCCATGTCATTTTGATTTACCAATCTCAAGTTATGGTCTTTGACTTAAAGTGCCTTTTTGTTGACTTTTGAAAATGACCTATAATGTTGAGATTGATAACTTTTTGTGAGAGCATTTCTTGGACTTGAAGTGTGAAGAGGAGTTTTAGGAAATGTTATTCTCTTCAAAATGAGCTTTGGATGGAATTTTTCTGATCAACCATGTGGAAGTTATGCCTTGGTCAAGTTACAGTTGACTTTTTCAACTGTCCAAATATGGAAACTTTTGCATCTTGAGACTTTTTGAGCCATGCTTTGAGAATCATGATCAAGAATTGATCAAATTATGTTTGTGGCTTCAAAATAAGATGTTGACCAAAAATTTGAACTTTTGACTGTGAAATGACCATTTTGCCCCTGCATTTGACTGTAGGGCAATTAGGGTTTCTGACTGTGCAATTTTGTGTTGTGGGTCTTGAAACTTGACATGAGGATACTTGACAATGTTTGTAGGCATGTGGGACTTGATTGGACCCTTGAAAACTTTAACTTCTTTGCCAGAACCAAAACCCTAGTTTTTGACTGTTTATGAGGCAATTGAACTGTGCAACCCTTGGGAGATTTTGAAGCATGCTCTTGGCAACTCTTGAAGAATATGGGAGGGCAAATTTTAGGGTACAACAGTTGCCCCTGTTCAATCTTCTTAGACCTGAGGATGCAGATTGGCTGACGTGCCTTTCGTAATCCGAAGGTGGAAGATGATTGAACACTAGAGTGCCCAGAAATTTGCGCTCACATGTTAGCAGTGTGATGGTGGGAATGGGCTTATAGATGCCATTTGGAGATTGATGGATAGGATGATGGGCTTATAGATGCCATGCTAAGAGATGATGGATGAGTAGATGGGCTTATAGATGCCATTCTAAGAGATGATGGATAGGTGGATGGGCTCATAGATGCCATCTGGGTGTCGATCGCGTAAAAGATTCCTTAGCGAGAACTTGCGTACCTGAAAAAGAAAATGATTACCTGGCATGTTGCGGGGGCTGGTCTTCAAACTCTTATGTAGATGTGGCCTGACTGGTTACAGGAATTGGGTCTGGAGCTTCAAACGGTGATGAATGAATTAGGGATGGTTACTACCTCAACAGTAACGATGAGAGAACCTGGGGAGATTACTTCCTCAACAGTAACGATGAGAGAATATGGGGCGATTACTACCTCAACAGGAACGCTGAGAGAATCTTGGGGCGATTACTACCTCAACAGGAACATTGAGAGAATCTTGGGGCGATTGCTACCTCAACAGGAACGCTGAGAGAATCTTGGATGTCTTCTACTGGGATAAGAATCAGGGAGATCTTAGGGTCGATCTGACTGAACCGGAGAAGGCCTTTGACTGGATAAGAATCAGGAAAATCTTAGGGTCGATTTAACTGAATCGGGCAAGGTCTTGGAATCTTCAACTGGATAAGAATCAGGGAGATCTTAGGGTCGATCTGACTGAACCAGAGAAGGCCTTTGACTGGATAAGAATCAGGAAAATCTTAGGGTCGATTTAACTAAACCGGGCAAGGTCTTGGAATATCTTCAACTGGATAAGCATCAGGGAGATCTTAGGGTCGATCTGACTGAACCAGAGAAGGCCTTGAGTTAACTTTGACTGGATAAGAATCAGAAAAATCTTAGAATCGATTTAACTGAACCAGACAAGGTCTTGGAAATAGCTGAGAGCTTAACTGGATCCTTCCTGAAAGGTAAAGGTCAGTCATATGCAATGCATGATATGGATCAAGCAATGATGTTCTCAAGATAAATGAGAATTGTAAGATATGATGCGTATATGCATGCTATAATGTATGGAAATGTGATGTTTATGAACGTATGTTTTTCGTCTTAGGAAAATAAATCCTTGACGGGTACCGGGAAGTCACATCCTGGGTTGATGTTGGAGAATAGTGCTTTGTTGTCTCCGCTGGGGATGATAGTTGCAAGAATACCGGTAGGAGAAGATAACTCCGTTGGGGAATAAACTTGGCGAATGGATTACTCTGCAGGGAGAAAATTACTCTAGCGATCTTGCTGGGGAGCAAAACTCTGTGGGGAGAGAGATACTTTGCTGGGGAGCAAAACTCTGTGGGGAGAGAGATACTTTGCTGGGATGTTGATAACTCCGCTGGGGGTACCAGTGATGTTGGAAGTGTTAATAGACTTCGCTGGGGAGTAAGAAGATTTTGATGAGGACGATCCTTCCGTGACTTTTGGCTGAGGATAACCCAATTATATCCTGGTGGGGAATAACCTTTGAATAAAGCCGGGAGACGCGTTCATGCTCTGCGGGGGAGAAACTTCCAGAATCTACTGGGGATAAGCTTACTGCTGGGGAGAAGATTCAAACTTTCCTGGGGAAATCTTGATTGGACTCTCCTGGGGAAATTTTGAACTATATTTGGGAAGTGACTCCATTAAATGTTTGATATACCGCCGGGGAACAATCTTAGCTCAAGACTGTCGGGGATGCTTGTTTAGGAATATCTGTATATTGTGCTGGGGAATGTTGAGATCTGCGGGGATACCCAACTTCCTTAAGGCTGATTGTATAACTTTTCTTGGGGGGAGTGTTTTGACTTGCCGACTCACTCTCTGGAGAATTAAGATATACTGGTTGTGTTCTTCAGCCGAACCTACCTTGATACCTTGATGGACAGAGCAATGAGATCGCTTAGACAACTCATTATTGCCCCTGTTTCTAATGTTACCTGTAATTAATCCTTTGTTTCGTATGTAAATATTTATGAGTTAGCAATTAGTGTCAAATGCATATACCACAAATTGAACCTTGGACGTTCTTCGCAAAACAAAACAGAAAAGGAAAAACAATTGGCAATTTTAACTAAAAAGTAAATTTGTATTGATTTTTGAATTTGCCTGTAAATAGGCGTTTATGTACAAGAGGCTGGCGTCCTAGTAAGAGAACGCCGCCGAACAAAAGAGTTTATACATTTTGTACAAAGGGAAAACAAAACAGTTGTGTGAAAAGAATAATCCCACTGGGTTCCAACTCTGCTACCGCCTTTATATCTTCGAGCGTCTCATCACTTGATGACCTAGATGGAGATGAAGCTGATTGATTGATGTCGTCAGAACTTGGTAGCTGATACCAGATTCTGCATGCAATGTGATCCAATGAGACATAGTATTACGCTTTATCCCTAATTTTTGCCTGGACCGCCCTTTCGGGTTTTCAGTCCACCGGGATACCCATTTTTTCCCAAGCCGCCTTTTCAGGTTTTCGACTTGCCGGGTGTACGGATTTTTTTCATTTCATACTTTCATTTTTCCCGAACCCTTTTGGTTCGCCGGGAAGCCCTAATTTTTGCCTAGGTATGTCAACCTAGCGGGTCTTTTTTATGCGTAGTATCTTTTTACTATGTCTGCATTGGCGGGGTGAGGAAGGTCGTCACCATCCATGTTGGTTAGAATCATGGCTCCTCCTGAGAACACACATTTAACCACAAATGGCCCTTCATACGTAGGGGTCCATTTGCCCCTTGGATCACTCTGAGGAAGGATGATACGCTTGATTACCAGATCCCCAACTTGATATTCTTGTGGTATGACCTTTTTGTTAAATGCCCTGATCATCCGTTTTTGATACGTCTGACCATGACAAATAGCAGCAAGTCTCTTTTCGTCAATTAAGTTTAATTGATCAAGTCGTGTCTGGATCCAATCATCTTCGCTCAGATCTGCATCCTTCATTATCCGGAGAGAGGGTATCTGCACTTCGATCGGTAAGACTGCCTCCATACCGTAGACCAAGGAGAAGGGAGTTGCCCCGGTTGACGTCCTTGCTGAGGTACGGTACCCATGTAGAGAAAACGGTAACATCTCGTGCCAATCTTTATAAGTCACTGTCATCTTCTGCACAATTTTCTTAATGTTCTTATTTGCTGCTTCTACAGCCCCATTCACCTTTGGCCGATAGGGAGAAGAGTTGTGGTGCTGTATCTTAAACTGCTCGCAGAGCTCAGTGATCATCTTGTTATTGAGATTGGTACCGTTGTCTGTAATGATCCTTTCAGGGACGCCGTATCGACAGATTAGATTATGCCGAATGAACCGTGCCACAACGTTCTTGGTTACTGTAGCGTAGGACGCTGCTTCAACCCACTTCGTGATGTAATCAATCGCTACTAGGATGAAGCGATGCCCGTTGGATGCCGTAGGATTAATCTCGCCGATCATATCTATGCCCCACATTGCAAACGGCCAAGGTGCAGTCAAGATATTCAGAGGAACTGGAGGAACATGCACCTTGTCTGCATAAATCTGGCATTTATGACACGTCCGAGAATGTTGGTAACAGTCGGCTTCCATTGTGGACCAGAAATACCCTTCCCGAAGGATCTTCTTTGCCATAGTGTGTCCACTGGAATATGTTCCGAAGGTACCTTCATGTAGTTCCGCCATGATCCTTTCTGCTTCAGTCTTATCCACACAACGCAGTAAGGTCGAATCATGGTTTTGCTTGTACAGGATGCCGTTGCTAAGGAAGAATTTCGCTGCGAACCTTCGCAGAAACTTCTTATCATTGACAGATGCACCTTCAGGATATTCCTGAGCTTCCAAATATCTCTTCACCTCATGGTACCAAGGCTTCTCAGTCACCAATTCAGTCTCGAGATCACAACAGTATGCCGGTTCGTCCAGTTTCCAGATGATGATCCGGGGAGCCTCATTGTCCCATTTGACTTTGAACATGGAAGATATTGTAGCTAACGCGTCCGCTAACTGATTCTCCTCTCTCGGGAAATGTTCAAAGGTTATCTCTATGAAGTGGGGGATCAAGGTCAACACACATTCTCTGTAAGGAATAAGATCCAGATGTTTCGTATCCCACTCTCCTTTGATCTGATTGATCACGAGAGCGGAATCTCCGAAGACACTCAAATACTTGATCCTTAGGTCGATCGCAGCTTGTAGACCCATGATGCATGCCTCATACTCCGCCATGTTGTTGGTGCAGTTGAAACATAGCCGGACAGTGAGTGGAGTATGAGTGCCTTGAGGAGATATGATCACAGCGCCGACGCTGTTACCCAAAGCGTTGGAGGCTCCGTCGAAGTGCATAGACCATCGGGATCCTTCCTCAGGTCCTTCATCTGGTCCAGGTACTTCACAATCAGTCACTATCATGATGCTCTCGTCTGGAAACTCGAAGTTCATTGACTGATAGTCGTCTACTGCCTGATGTGCCAAGTGGTATGCCAATACACTTCCTTTGATGGCTTTCTGAGTCGTGTACTGGATGTCGTATTCTGTCAAGATCATTTGCCATCTTGCTATTCTCCCAGACAGAGCAGGCTTTTTAAATATATACTTTATAGGATCCATCTTTGAGATCAACAAGGTAGTGTGAGTCAGCATATACTGTCTCAGCCGGCGAGCAACCCATACCAAAGCGCAGCAAGTTTTCTCAAGCAGTGAGTATCGGGTCTCACAGTCGGTAAACTTTTTGCTAAGGTAATAAATGGCATGCTCTTTTCGGCCAGACTCGTCATGCTGCCCCAGCACACACCCCATTGAGTTGTCTAGTACTGTCAGTTATAGTATCAAAGGTCTCCCTTCAACCGGTGGCATAAGAATGGGTGGTTCTTGGAGATACTCTTTGATACTGTCAAAAGCAGCCTGACATTCATCATTCCAACGTACTACCTGATCTTTCTTCAGCAGCTTGAAGATTGGTTCACAAGTAGCGGTTAGGTGTGAGATGAATCGGGCAATGTAATTCAGGCGTTCTAAAAAGCCTCTGACCTCTTTCTCTGTCTTAGGAACTGGCATCTCTTGAATGGCTTTAACCTTGGCAGGGTCCACTTGAATACCCTTATCACTTACAACGAAGCCTAGCAACTTCCCGGATCTAACCCCGAAGGTGCACTTGTTCGGGTTCAACCTCAGCTTGTACAACTTCAGACGGTCAAACAATTTATGCAGATGATCAAGGTGTTCTTCCTCAGTTTGGGACCTTGCGATCATGTCGTCAACATACACTTCAATCTCATGATGGATCATGTCATGAAATAAAGCAACCATGGCACGCTGGTAGGTTGCCCCAACATTTTTCAGTCCAAAAGGCATGACCTTGTAGCAGAAGGTCCCCCACTGAGTAACAAAGGTAGTCTTTTCCATGTCTTCAGGAGCCATCTTGATTTGATTGTAACCTGAAAAGCCATCCATGAAAGAGAACACCTTATGCTGAGCAGTATTGTCAACCAGGACATCAATGTGAGGTAGAGGGAAGTCATCTTTGGGGCTGGCCCTGTTCAGATCCCTGTAGTCGACACACATTCTGACCTTACCATCCTTCTTCGGTACCGGCACCACATTATCAACCCACTGAGGATAAGAAGTCACTGCAAGAAAACCGGCGTCAAACTGTTTCATAACCTCGGCTTTGATCTTCTCAGACATCTCTGGACGCATACGGCGAACCTTTTGCTTAACCGGAGGGCAGTCTTCCTTGGTAGGCAAGTGATGGACCACAATGTCAGTATCTAAACCAGGCATGTCTTCGTAGGACCAGGCAAAGATCTCCACATAATCCTGTAACATCTGAGTCAACCGTTGCTTCATGCTGAGCTCTAGGTTGGCACCAATCTTTACCTCCTTTCTGTCTGTATCAGTACCCAGATTTATTGTTTCCACTGGCTCTTCGTGTGGTTGAATTGCCCTCTCTTCCTGGAGTAACAGTCTTGCAAGTTCTCCAGGCACTTCGCAATCATCTTCACCTTCGTCTTCGGCTAAGTTGATCGGATTTTCGAAGTCATAACTGGCAGTAGCAGAGTCGTTACCAGTGAGATCCATAGTGGATTGAAACCTGTATGAGTGAGTGTGTGTAAATACAGCTGTTTTTTGCAATATATAAAGAAAGGAAAGAAAGAAAAGGAGCATAAGATTTGAAATGCGAGAAAACGTCCAAGGTCTTTATTCATGATATATGAAATGACAATTAATATACCCTCACAAGTGAAGCCACGGTGCCCCGGGTAAGACACCGGGCCATAGAGTTTCAATTCATTGTTTATTACAAATAACAAAAACAAAGGAATTCATTACTCCGTAACAAAAGTAACAGGCAGGTTGTCTTTTGCAATCCAATTGCTAGGTCCACTGTCGGTCGTCGGATAAATCCAGCTGTCGAACTCAGCTTCATCCACTTCATCATCCTCCCTGATAGCATTTACTCCATGGTTAGGCATGGGAGCAGTCACCACATTGGGCTTCTCAGGTGCCTCAAACTGTACCTCCTTGGCATCAATAAGATCCTGCACTTTATTCCTTAAGGCCCAACAGTCATCAGTGGAATGCCCTGGGCTATCGGAATGATAAGCACAGCGGGCATTTGGATTGTACTTGGGAGAGGCAGTGTTCACAACCTTTGGGGCCTCCCTGACAGTCACTAGGTTGGTGGACAACAACTGCGGCAAGATTTGCGATAGGGTCATACTTAGACGGGTAAACTCTCTTCTGGGTCTTTCAGCCCTGGGTGGATTGGTTTGCCGAGGAGCGGCAGCAGGCTTTGCAATCATCACCGCTTTGACAGATTGGCGGCGTTCTGGTTTCTCTTGCCTCCTAGGCCCATACACAGCACTGGCCTCCTTCTTAAAGGGTTTCCTCTCGGAACTTGAAGATGCACCCTTCTGAATTTTTCCGGACTTCATTCCAGCCTCTATCCTTTCCCCTGTCAGAATAAGATCAGTAAACCCTATAGACGAATTACCGATAAGATGATTGAAAAACGGCCCGGAGAGGGTCCCCGAGAACATATCTACCAGCTCGCGGTCAGTTAACGGAGGCTGCACCCTGCCAGCCAGATCCCTCCACTTCTGTGCATACTCTTTAAAACCTTCGCTTGATCCTAGCGACATACCCTGGAGTTGGGTACGTGTAGGAGCAAGGTCGGCATTATATTGATACTGCTTGTAAAAAGCAGTAGCCAACTCCTCCCAGTTACGAACCTTGGTCCCATCCAGCTGATAGAACCATTCGAGATGAGTCCCTGAAAGACTCTCCTGGAAGAAGTGGATCCACAAGTTCTTGTCCACTATGTACGGTTGAATCTTCCGCACATAAGATCTGAGGTGTAGCTTGGGACAAGACGCCCCGTCATACTTGGTGAAAGATGGTGCTTTAAACTTGTGAGGAATGATCACACCAGTAGATAAACCCAAGTCTCTGAAATCCAGCCCAGGCACTTGTTGGATCTCCATTGCATTCAGTCTGTCTTCCAACTGCTTATACCGGTCTTCAGCAGGAGGATACTATTCCTCATTAAAGTCAGTCTCGTTGTCAGAGACTACCGGACTAGCACCTTTTCCCCCCTGGGGACTGCTCTTGCCTACAGAAGAACCAGCTTCCTCATTCTGCAGAGTGTTGCCAAACCTCCGGCCCGAGTTGAAAAGAACAGTTCTCTTCTTCTTCTTCCCCTTCTTCAAGAGTAAAGCCTTCAGCTCTTCTTGGCCTTGAGCCAAACCCATGATCAGCTCCTGAAATTGTGCGTTCTGCGCCTGAAGGGCCTTGATAGACATCTCGGTTGATGATGAGTCAGGGTTCATGATGCTGAAATAAACAGCGAAGAACAGTAAGCAACCTGAAAAGAAGAATACCTGCTATGCACATGATGAATGGTATGTGTTTATGCAATGCATTCAAGGGTTCGAAAGTTCAAATTTGTTGTAGACAAAAAAGGAACACACGTTATCATTAAGGAAATAATTGTTCAGTACATCAAAGCCTCATGGGCACGTATTACAAAGCAAATCAATCCCAAAAGACACTACGCATCCTCTTTGGAGATATGTAGGTGTTGAGATTCCTCTCCTCGTGCAATAGGCGGGTGAGCTTCAAGACCTTCTTTTCACTAGCATGTAGACTGGTCTCAAGAGAATTCCGTTCTTCCTTAAGCTGGATCCAGCTCTTCTGCATCTCTTCCCAGGACGTGGGCATGTCAGGATGTTGAATGGTGTAGGACACCTCTCCTTCCAAGACTGGCTCTTTGATCACAGGGAGCACATGAGGATAAGGCATTATTAACTTCTGGGAGCGGGCTCGTACCCACTTGAGATAAGGTTCCAATGGGATGGAATTCTTGTGCCCCAGTGTCTTGCTGTCTATCTTACTGGGCATCCTCCAAGCTCTGATAAATCTCTGGCGAAGTCCTTGTGCATCGTTGTCGAAGTCAAAAACTATGTCAGGAATTAACATGTCATGAGGGCCATCCCTCCGGGCATAACCAAACTGTCTCCAAGCCAGGCATGGGTTGTAAGTAATGCCTCCTCTGATTCCAAGTAAAGGAACATTAGGGTACTCCCCGCAACGATCGATGATAGTGACATCCTCTCTGGACCGAGGGCACCAATGTATATCTGCATGTGTAAGAGTCATCAACCGTTGTGACCATCTCAAACCCCGCTCGTTCTTCAAAACTGATTGTGGAAGGTGCGAAATAAACCACCTTCCCAGGAGAGGAGTGCAGCACATAAGGACACCTTTTTTTCTCATGGTTCGAGTGTAACATGAGTGAAGGATGTCCCCCAGCAACGTAGGTATAGGATTCCTAGACATGAAGATCTGGATAGCACTGATATCTATAAGCTGATCTGGGTTAGGGAACAACACCAAACCATAGACAAGGAGGGCCACAACTTCTTCAAAAGCTTGTAAGTCAAGGGAGTTCCAACATTCTTGGGCCTTTTCAAACAGAAACCTGGCTAAGAACCCTTTGATGCCACTTCTAACCTCCCAATGTCCCTTGAGGTCAGATGATTGTAGGTGTAAGGCTTTAGCAATCTCTTCAAGCTTGGGTTCCTTTTCTGTACCGTTGTAGGGTAGTTGATCAAGGATAGGGATCTTCAGAAGCCGGGAGAACTCTTCCAATGTAGGCACCAGTTGATAATCCAGGAAAGTGAAACAATGATGCAGAGGGTCAAAGAACTGGAACAGGACCTTTATCATATCTTCCTCAATGTTGGTATTGACCAAGCTGATGAGTCTTCCATGCCTTTCACTGAATGAAGAGCTCTCGGGAATCCTGGATATAAGCTCCTTAAGCTGAGGAGGGATCCTTACAAGGCTGATTTGAATTGTCTTTCTGCGAACAGTTTCCATGTCCTACAAAACAAGAACAAAGATGAAGATTCGAATCCCTGAAATGGTTAGTCAATGCATATGATGCTGGATGATGTCATGATGCTATGATTAAACACACCACAAATATTTACAAATGCAAACATGTAAGGCACACGAGTCACACAAAACAAGCCCTTAGAGTTTAGGCCAGCATGGGGTCTGGGTATTACCCTCTTGAAGTTGGTGATCTCAACCTGTCCTATTAGAAGTAATCGGGTTCTAAGGGTCCCAATATCACTGGATTGCTTTCATTGTTCATCGTTTCGATTTAGCCACTGAACTGGCGACCGAAACATTCCAGGAAAGCAACCCTCAATTGAGTGTAGTATCGAGTATCAACCAACCTCGGACTGCACCAAAGTCAGTTATCTCACTACCCTAAAGAGGACAAGATAGTTCAATTAAGGTTCCTAAGGTCAGTTGATGCTTCACGACAACACATGGAGGCCCCGTACTCTCCTTGACTAAACTCAAGGGTTACCGGTACACACCAAAGTGCCACATCAACGTAGCAGACTGTTTCAACCATGTCGGTATACCCCACACAGTTCCCTCACAGCCTTGTTGCTACTTTTTAAGAAGGTATCCCCCAGATCCGGGTTAGGATCTATAGAACTCCCAAGACAGTCCCACAATTTAAAGCAAACAAGTCAAAGCAATTGAAAACACAGTGATCTTAATTCTAAGGTACACCTCACTTTATAAGATTCCCCAGTAGAGTCGCCAGTTCTGTGATCGGTGGATCTGGAACTGACTGTTTAACGCTGGTTCGCGAAATGTCGCAGAAGCAAGAGTCGCCACCGTCTTTTATTTTCTCCAATATGGAAAGGACAAAAGCACAGAAAAATTCCTTATTGAGATTAGTTCTCGGTTCGGGAGGTAGATTTATAGAAAGGGAAGGTGTTAGCACCCTTTCTATCCATGGTTATCCATGGGCTCTTAGATACTTGCTCATTGTGTTTTCAAAATTGTTTGTTTGCTTTTCAAGGTGAGTGGGTTTGAAAAAGTTTCGTTTAAAATTTCAGTTCGACTTTTGTATCAGTCCTCAAGAGTGTTTGAAAAATTGTTTTGAAAGCTTTTTGAAAAGTGTCGGTGTGAAAAGAGTTTTGATTTTTTTTTTTGAATTATAGCAAGTATCTACGAGTCATCTACCTACCCTAAGGAATTAGTCTGTGTAAATGTCCTTAAAGCAGTGCCATCCCACCATTGAGAGGTAGGCAGCACCACCATTGGAGGTGTTCGGGTCAATTCGAGGGTTCGGGACGTTGTGATCACCAGAGCAATAGGAAGACACCTTAGAAGCTACCCTCATGCCATGTTCATGGACATGAGGACTTACTAAAACATCCTCTACTCGATGACCACTTTTCGAGGGGCAAGGCAACAGTGAGGCGTACCCTAGGGGTGGTGTGTGAATTGTGGGTCGTTTTCAATTATGTTTATCTTGTCATGCATTGGTGATCTACGCTTTGTTTTTATTTTTGGCATTCATTCTTTCATGTGGTTATTAACAGTTAAAAGATGCGGGAAGATAAAAGTCCTACGCTATTACAAAGGCGCGGGTCTACATCGCCAAATTAAATCCAAGACCCGATTTGAATAAAATAAAATGCGGAAAGTAAATGTCCTAATTAATCTATTACAAGGCTTTGGGGCAATTACATGAACTTTAAAAAGGGAAATAAAAGTAAATGTGCGAAAAGAAATAAAATCGGGAATGCGAGGGCGTTGGACCCTTTTAAGGAATTAAATCGAAATCATAAATTAATTAAATTAAATAAAAGCAAGAACTTATTTTTTTGGAGTTTTTGTATTTATGGAATTTAAT
Source organism: Vicia faba (assembly GCA_948472305.1). NCBI lineage: Eukaryota > Viridiplantae > Streptophyta > Magnoliopsida > Fabales > Fabaceae > Vicia > Vicia faba. The sequence goes on from OX451739.1 coordinate 186,834,155, forward strand.
GAGAAAATTAAATGGAATTAAAACCCTAATTCTAAACTATTTTTAATTTGTTAAAAAAAAATGTTTAAGTTTGACCTAGTCTTAATTAATTATTTACATGGCATGTTTATTTACAAAAGTAATTAGTGGTTAATAATTATTAAATAAGAAAAAAAAGAATAAAAGTGTTAAAACCCTAATCTCTATATTTTTTAATTTATTACATAAAAAAACATTGAAATTAAACCTAAAATTAAAATTAAATTAGTTAACAAAATTTATTTACAAAATAAATATTAGTAAATTAATTAACCAACATATTTTATTTTTTATAGTTTCTGATTTTTTTGTGTTTTTTATATTATTAAAATTAATTTGAAAAATTAAAAGAAAGTAATTAAATTAAAACAAATAAATAAAAAAATAGCAAAAAGAATGAAGGAGAGAAATACAAACAGGAGGGGTGGTAGACCCAATTATGGAGGTTTGTTCCAAGCAATTTTGGCCCATTAGATTGAGGCCCCCTTTTGACTTTTCAGACCACGTGCACATGCGTTGACTGGGGTATTCCCTGGACCTTAGTTCTTGGCCACTGGATGGGCGCTCATGGCCACTTGGCAAACCGTTGGTGAGAGTACATGGTGGATCCCTGAAAGACATGCTGCGTAGGAACAAGTTAAAGGAAAAAATATGAAAGATGCAAAGGGGACCTGGGAATCGAACCCAGGTCCCAACGTTTACCCATTACACATCCATCCATCTGAGCTACGCGTGCACGTTGTATTGGAATTGGCCAGCGAACAACATAACATGACACAACGCTTAGTGATGTCCACCGCGCGAAAATTCAAACGTGCCTATGATCAGTGGACACGTCCTCCATCTTCTTCATGTTTCTTGTAAATAAAACATGGATAGCGGGGGTTTTAAACCCCCACTAAATGACATATACAAAAATAGCGAATAGGACACCGTTGATCATAAATTGAGCGCGACATGTGGAATTAATTCGTATGAAGCTTCTGATTCTAATGGCATAGGTCCTGTTGTCTGATTTTTCCAGAAGAGGAAAGCCCCAAATTCACACCTTTGAAAACCTAGAAAACATCAATGGCATTTTTCTATACAAGCACTATTAATCCAATTCAATGGCACCATTAGCTTTGTTGAGTTCATATTAGTACAAAACGATCATTAGAATGTATGAATATGGCATATAAATCAAAACACGAATATGCAAAATATCAAGAACAGGACGGCTTCGTTCTACCGATTCTTGAGGTGAGAGGCTGTGGTTTTGATTCAGAAAGCTTCCTTGATGCGTCAGGAAGGTAATGGAATTGTTCTCTTGCCTTCAAACACCCTCTAGCTGTGTTTTCAGTTTTAAATTTTTGGAGAGAAAATGCAAAGTTGGTTTTCAGGTTTGGGCGCAGCTTCCAGGTCTTCTGCATTAGGTTTAGGTTTGTGTTTATATGAGGAATGAATTAGGGTAAAAATTCAAGCCAAGAAACCTTTGCATTGATGTTTTTGAGATTTGATTTTCATGTAATCTTTTCCAATCTTTTTCATGCCCTTTTGATACCAATCATGGCCAAATCTTTCCATATTAGTGATGCACGAAATCTTGAGGTTTTATGGAGAGAATATGCTGCAAAAAGTGATTGGAAAACATGGTTTTCTATTTTTGTCATATTTTATTTTAATTAAATGAATTAATGGTGATAAAAATTCAAATAAATAATAAAAAATGATGAAATAACTCCCCTTTGGGTCAATGGGTCGTGCATAACTTTTGGATGATGATTCTTGGAAGAAAATGTGACCCATTAGCAATTTTGAGGCATTTGAAGCAAAGTTGACTTTTCAAAATTCCCAAAAATTTCCCAACTTCCACAAGGCATATCTTGCTCAATTTTTAAGCTTTGATCATGTTCTTGGAAATTTTGGAAAGGTCTTGAAGTCCTCTAACCAATGCCTTTGGTCCCATGTCATTTTGATTTACCAATCTCAAGTTATGGTCTTTGACTTAAAGTGCCTTTTTGTTGACTTTTGAAAATGACCTATAATGTTGAGATTGATAACTTTTTTGTGAGAGCATTTCTTGGAATAGAAGTGTGAAGAGGAGTTGTAGGAAATGTTATTCTCTTAAAAATGAGCTTTGGATGGAATTTTTCTGATCAACCATGTGGAAGTTATGCCTTGGTCAAGTTACAGTTGACTTTTTCAACTGTCCAAATATGGAAACTTTTGCATCTTGAGACTTTTTGAGCCATGCTTTGAGAATCATGATCAAGAATTGATCAAATGATGTTTGTGGCTTCAAAATAAGATGTTGACCAAAAATTTGAACTTTTGACTGTCAAATGACCATTTTGCCCCTACAGTTGACTGTAGGGCAATTAGGGTTTCTGACTGTGCAATTTTGTGCTGTGAGTCTTGAAACTTGACATGAGGATACTTGACAATGTTTGTAGGCATGTGGGACTTGATTGGACCCTTGAAAACTTCAACTTCTTTGCCAGAACCAAAACCCTAGTTTTTGACTGTTTAGGAGGCAATTGAATTGTGCAACCCTTGGGAGATTTTGAAGCATGCTCTTGGCAACTCTTGAAGAATATGGGAGGGAAAAATTTTGGGTACAACACATGCCAATCAAACACTATTCACACATGCAGCCCTAAGGTTAACTCCACTTGTTTGCCTAAAACATGGTCATGTTATGCATGTGAGATGTCTTAGCAAAAATAATCAAAATACAAGATCATAGTCCCTCGATGGCGCTACATATGTTACCTTTCAAATGATCTTAGTCCCTCAAAGAGAAATTCTAAGATATCTCACAACATTGCTATCATGTCCATATGATGACCCACACCCGTCCCTTTACATCCAGAGATAAGGCCTCTTACCAATCAATGGTAAGATAACAATATCAAAAGTGGAGAGAAACGAACAAAAAAGACTTTTAAGTAGGTAGAAACGTTCCAAGTTGCTTGCTCACTTTCAAAACAAACATCCTTGCAAAAACACACTAAACACTTTCAAAACATGAAATATTTTCAAAAAGTCCAACACTTTGTATACGTTCTTACAAACGAGAACCATTACAAAGTTTGCCTAAACAAAGGTGCCTTTTCAAAATACTTTCAAAAACCACCACAAAGCACATTTTCAAACAAAGCAAGTGATCTAGAAAGAAACTAAGAGCCCATAGATAACTATGGATGAAAAGGGTGCCAACACCTTCCCTTTTCATAATCTACCCCCCGAACTCAAGAAATAATCTCAAAGGTCTTTCCTTTTATTTTCCACCTTTCCTTTTGGATAAAATAAAATTCGGGGGCAACTCTTGCTAACCACAACAATTGCAATCAAACCAAACATCCCAAGTCAGTTCTCCCACTGTATTACAATACTCAATGTTGCGCTCATTGAGATTCGACTTTCAAGATATTTTGGCGTACGTTAGTTGTTGTGCTGAAATAAAACCTGCGATAAAGATTGGTGATATGAGACTCCGAGAATCCGATTACTATTTTTAGGACAGGTTGAGCCAACTGAACTTCAATAGAAAATGGTACTTACCTATAGACCTCCTGCAAGCCTTTAAACCTAAGGCGCTTGTATGCTTTGTTTGTGTTTGCTATTTGTTGAAACATGACATCATGACATCATAACAGCGCATTTTCACTAACTATTTCAAGGATCTCAGGGACCTGTGATGCAGGTTTATCATGAACCAGGCTTCTAGCAAGGGGCAAGAGGATTTATTTTCCTCTAACAAAATGACGTCAAAGACCATAGTACTTTCCCTTGAGTCAAAGGCAAGGACCCACTTGACATGGTGAGTTTGATTCTCATATAAGGACGTTCAAAGACGCAAAGTTCATCATTCAAAGTTGCAACCATACTCAAATTCTAACCTTTCACTTTTATTTATCCAGCAAGATCCTTGAAAGCATTGCATATGCATCCATATACCATACATATCATCACATAACGGGTTTTCCCAAGACAAGTTTTCTCATCTTCTTGCTATTTATTTAAGTAAAATATGGCTCTCGAACAAATCGTCAAAGATCTTCAAGCTCAGAATGCCCAATTTCAACAGATGTTCCTGAACTTAGCCAAAGGGCAGGAAGACTTGAAAAAAAATCATCATCAAAGAGAGAAAGAAGAAGACTAAGAAGCTAGCTGGTATTCTAAACATGGGGAGAAGACCAAAGGTCCGATCAAGAGGGCTCTAGATTTTGAGTTCCCATCAAATGAAGATGATAACTAAGAGGAAGATGATAAGAGTGTGAAAGAACCGTATCCTCCCGCTGATGAAAAATACAAACAACTAGAAGATCTTTTGAATGCTATGGAGATCTAGAGAGTGCCTGGGATTGATTTTGAAGAGCTGGGTCTAATTTCAGAAGTTGTCATCCATCACAAATTTAAAGTTCCTACTTTCGCAAAGTATGACGGTGTTTCCTGTCCAAAACTTTATTTGAGGTCTTATGTCCGGAAGATCTAACCCCACGTTGCAGACAGGAAGTTATGGGTATATTTCTTTTAAGAAAGCCTATCTGAAACACAATTGGAATGGTTTTATCAGTTGGAAAGGATCAATATCCGTACTTGGTAAGACTTGGATGCTGCTTTTTACAACTAATACCAATACAATGTTGACCTTGTGCTAACTCGTGTGCAATTACAGACTATGACTATGGGCTCGAATGAAGGCTTCAAAGAGTATGCCCAGAAATTGATAGATCTAGCATGAAGAGTTCAACCCCATTTGTATGATAGGAAATTGGTTCATATGTTTATGGGATTTTTGGCAGGTCCTTTCATCAATCATCTGATCAGAAGCTCTTCAGCCGGATTCACCGAGCTGATATTAACAAAGGAACTTGTTAAAGGTGGAATCAGAAGTGGAAAGATTCAGGTGGTTGCATCATCAAGTACTATGAAGAAGACGTTCAACGGTAAAAGGGAAACTAATGTTATTATTGGCAAGAAGGGTCGTGCTAGAAGTGATCGCAACCAATCTGTGGGGGTGGTGCTAATTTCTAATCATGCGCCTATGCCACAATTACAATAGGGAAATCAGCGTAGGTTAGATGTAACACCCCAATTCTACCCCAAGCAATTTACGGAAAATCAGAGTATAAAATTTCCAATATAATCAGGATGCCACACATTCAACAGAGACACATAAAATTTGTCATGCTTTTAGAATAGATACATAACACTTAAAGAAAACAGAATGAACACAACTCATGAATATAGTCTTCATAACATAAACCAAACTTTAATAGATCACGCATCAGATTCATATTAGTTCTCCATATGAGACAAAGCATCTTTGAATCATGAAACAACATCAATACGATAACTCCTCAAATAACAACATAAGGTTCAATAAATAAACAACAAAATAAGACAAGCGTTCATTTCCCCCCGAGCAAATGACACCAAACTCGAACTAACAACGCTATCGACTACTCCTCTTGGTTACCTGCACGTTACCAACAAAGGGTAACATTCAAACAGAAGGGGTGAGATATCGAATACTATAATAGAACGCATGATAAATCATATATTGAGATTAGTTTATGTAAAATCACCACTTCATACTAAATCAACATAAAACAATACCATTCACCAACACCTCAATTCAACTTATAACATTATCATGCATAAACAACACTTCAAATAAGCAATAAATCAATGACTCCAAATGCGACTCAACTATGCAAATGCATGTGGTACCATTGGAGAAGAACTCCCAACATAGAAAGTGTCAGTTTACCGAGGAATAAGCCCTCAACATAAAATCTTGCCAATAAAGGCCAATGTGGTGAGCATTCGCTCCAACTTAGAACATCCCAATCCAGGCCAACTTTAATGTTACACAATGCTATGCGATAATATAAACAACCACAATTGGGCAACACAACAACAACAACATAATAAAGGTCGACATAACAATAATTCACACCGTTCAACATTGGCCAAGGGCCTACAACACAACATATCAACGGAATCAACAACTTTTCATGAAAACAACATATTCACATTATCATTCAGTACAAAATAACACAACATTTCTTCACCATGGAGATAGCGAAACAAAACGACATTTCGGTTAATTAGCAAAATACATCAATATACCAACATACCGAATTAATCGACTCGTTTCCAATTATTTGCCAACTTAATTAAATTAATCCCACTGCTAAATTATTCTCATCACTAATAAAATTCTAATTCAGCCATTTAAAATATATATTTCCCACTGTTAATTGTTCTCCCTAAAATTATTGTTATTATACAACTAATGGATGTGCCATTCTTCCATATAAAACTAGCTTCTAGCAACTAAACTTAATTTACTGCTAATGAAAACAGTGACATTCATATATACTGCTACTAGCAATTACTGATATCATTTAAAAATTATGCAGCACAGTGCCATAGAAAGACAAAATAGAGAAACAGAGACAGAAGCAAGTGCCCCTGCCTCACAGTGACAAAGTGGCACTTTTCCTCTTTACCTCTACCATAGTGCCGATCAGCACATCTTCTCTTTCTCCCAAGGTTATCGAACGGAAACCCCCATACATAACAAGTGTTGAATGACACTTCCACTTCCAGGCCAATTCTTCTTATTATTTTCGACATTGTTTCATTGAAATTCCCGCTATACTCTAGCGATGCCAACTCCATTCCAGGGACAAGTATGACACAGCAACACGCCTATTCTTAGATAGTTCTATAACCAAATCAATTATTACCACAACAACACAAGCCAACACAAATCAACAAAATAGTATAATTCCACCTACTAATTCCCACATACAAAATATCAGATGCCCCGTTATAGGATAAGAAACCCCACCCTTACCTGGTTTGATTTGAAGGGACTCTAGGAAGCTTCAATGGAATTCATAAGATTGGCCCTAGCAGCAACTTTCTTGTTCCTTTTCTCTTCTCACAAAACCCTATTCTCCTTTTTTTGTTTTTCCTGATAACACTACCTTCTCTTTTTCCTTCTATTTTCTAATAAAATACTATTATTTAATCCTTAGAAAACTTAAATGGGCCTAATCAAAACACCCCCCTTATTACTTTGCAACATTATACTTAAGCCCAACATAGATTATAAGCTTATTAGTAAAATGATACTTCAACTTATTTATACCAATATAAACCTGATTAAATTATTATTCCAACTTAATAAAATAATTCTGACTTCAACAATAAAAATTCAAATTAAAATAAAATATTTAAAACAATATTTAATTAAGTAAATAATTAAATATCGGGGCGTTAGAACTCTCCCCCACTTAGAATATTTTCGTCCTTGAAAATAAAAGTCTACCTGGTTTAAATAACTCGGGATAGGAGTCTCGCATCTTTCTCTCCAACTCCCAGGTCATACTCTCTCCAGTAGCTCCTAACCAGACAACTTTCACCAATACAATCTCCTTCCCTCTTAGGATCTTCATCTCGCGATCCGTGAATCGCATAGACATCGTCTCCACCGTGAGATTATCCCGTACTTGCACATCGTCCATCTGAATCACATGAGACGGATCGAGAATATACTTCCGATGTTGCGATACATGAAACACATCATGCAAATTAGCAAGGCTTGGCGTTAACGCCACTCGGTAAGAAACCTTCCCAACTCGATCCGATATCTGATATGGACCAATAAAATAAGGAGTGAGCTTCTTAGACTTCAGAGCTCGCCCAACACCAGTCACAGGTGTGACTCTCAAAAACACATGATCACCAGCTTGGAATTCTAAATCTCTCCTTCTCTTGTCATGGTAACTTTTCTATCTATTTTGAGAAACCTTCATCTTCTCTCTGATATGCTTCACTTTCTCAATAGTCTCTCAAACAATCTCAAGTCCAAGTACCACACTTTCACCAGATTCATGCCAACACGACGGAGTCCTACACCTCCGACCATACAACGCCTCAAAAGGTGCCATCCCAATACTAGAATTGTAATTGTTATTATAAGTGAACTCAATCAACGGAAGATAAGTATCCCACAAACCTCCCTGTACAAGAACACATGCTCGCAACACATCCTCCAATGACTGAATAGTCCTCTTGATTTGACCATCCGTCTGAGGATGATACGCCGAACTCAACCTCAACTTAGATCTCAATGCCTCTTGCAAACTTTTCCAGAAATTAGAAGTAAACCTCGGATCTCTGTCTGACACAATACATAAAGGAACACCATGCAACTTCACCATGATTCTGGTGTAAATCTCTGCCAACTTCGAAATCGGATATGTGATGTTAATAGGTATAAAATGTGCCGACTTTGTAAGCCTATCAACAATCACCCATATCAATTCATGTCCTCTCAAGCTACTAGGTAATCTCGTTACAAAGTCCATTGAAATGTTATCACATTTCAATTCTGGAATCTCTAACGGTTGCATCAACCCCGCAAGCTTCTGATGATCAATCTTTAACTTCTGACAAGTCAAACAAGCATACACAAATTGTGCCACATCACGCTTCATACCAGGCCACCAAAATTAACATTTCAAATCTTGATACATTTTAGTAGCTCCTGGATGAATACTCAAACTGCTTATATGGCTTTCCTCAAGAATTACTTTCTTAATATCTTTATCATCAGGAATGCAAATACTATTTAGGTATCTCAACACACCTTGCGCATCTATCTTGAAATCATCATTCTCAGATCGATCAATTCCCATCATCTTATCCACCAACTTCCCATCCAGCTTTTGGGTCTTACTGATACTGTTGAGAAAGTCATTATTAATCTTTAACATTCCCAACATAACACTTTGCGGTGTCACTTCATAATCTAGACTCAAATCTTGGAATTGCCCAATCAACTCCAACTCTTTAACCATCATTGCCGACATGTGCAACGTCTTTCGGCTTAAAGCATCGGCCACAACATTAGCTTTTCCTAGATGATAATTCAAACCCAAATCATAATCCTTCTTCAATTATAACCACCTTCGTTGCCTCATATTCAACTCTTTCTGATCAAAAAGATACTTCAAACTCTTATGGTCACTAAACACTTGGAATCTAGAACCATAAAGATAATGCCTCCAGATTTTCAACATAAAGACAATTGCAACCAATTCTAAATCATGCGTAGGATAATTCTTTTCATGAGTTCTCAATTGCCTCGACGCATAAGAAACCACCTTACTATTCTGCATGAGTACACCACCTAACCCCATCATACAAGCATCACAATACACAACAAAATGTTCCCCCAGATTAGGCACGGTCAAAACTGGAGCCGACGTCAACCTCTTCTTCAACTCAGTAAAACTTTCTTCACATCGACTATCCCACACAAAGGCTTTACCCTTACAAGTCAACTTGGTCAACGGAAGTGACAACCTAGAAAAACCTTCGATAAACCGTCTATAGTAACCGGATAATCCCAAGAAGCTTCTAATCTCAGTAACTGACTTTGGATCTTCCCATTGCAACACAGCATCAACTTTAGAAGGATCCACGGTAATGCCACCACCAGAAATGACATGACCAAGGAAACTAACCTCTTGCAACCAGAATTCACACTTGGACAATTTTTCATACAACTTCTTATCTTTCAAAACTTGCAATACAAATCTTAGGTGCTCTTCATGTGCTTCATCCGACTTAAAGTAAATCAGAATGTCATCAATGAATACCACCATAAACCGATCCAAATAAGTATGAAAGATACGATTCATGTACTCCATGAATACTCCCGGCACATTTGTTACACCGAAAGGAATCACCAAATACTCGTAGTGCCTATACCAATCCCTGAATGCGGTCTTCTGAATATCATCTTCTTTCACTCTAATCTAGTGATACCCTGACCACAAATCAATCTTAGAAAACACACTTGCACCCACCAATTGATCCATCAACTAATCAAGCTTCGGAAGCGGATACTTGTTCTTAATCGTCACTTTATTCAACTGTTTGTATTCAATACAAGGCCTCATACTTCCATCTTTCTTCTTTACTAACAACACATGCGCTCCCCACGGTGATACACTTGGTCTTACAAACTTTTTCTCAAGCAACTCTTCCAACTGCTTCTTCAATTTAGACAATTCAGATGTAGACATCCTGTACGGTTCCATAGAAATAGGTCTGGTACCAGGTACAAGATCAATCGCAAATTTAACCTCTCTCTCTGGAGGTACATCAGGAATTTCATCAGGAAATTCTTGCACCACCTACAACTCATCAACCCTAACTTGGTTCTCCATTGATAGTGATGCCATCAACGAGAACATTTGTGCTTCATCTTGAATCAGTTGCCTCAACTGGTTACCGGTCAACAAACCAACTTTTTCCTCTTCAGGAGTAGAAAACCTCACAGACTTGTTATAGAAATTGATATGAACATAGTTATACTCTAACCAATTCATACCTAAGATCACCTCTAACCCGCTTAACGGCAAACAAATTAAATCAACAACAAAGTCTTTGTCGAAGATCGACAAAGGACAACTCAAACACACACGAGAAGTAGTCACCGATCCCTTAGCCAGAATCTCGACGACCATTTCTCCATCCATAAAAGACAACACAAGACCCAATCTTTCAACATAATCTGCAGCAATAAAACAATGAGTAGCACCATTATTAATAATATTAATTAAAGGAGTACTATTAATGAAACATGTACCTCTAATGAGTCTGTCCTCACTAGCTGTCGGAGTCCCAGCCAAAGCAAACACCTTGCCACCAGTTTGTTCCTTCTTTGGTTTCGGACAATTACTACCAATGTGGCCTTCTTCACCACAGTTGAAACAGAACATCTCTGTATGCTTGTAGTCATATATCTTATGCCCAATCTTACCACAACTGAAACACCTCTTCCCATCAGCAGTAGTGCACACATTACTCTTGTGACCAGGTTGCCCATATTTGAAACATATAACTCTAGCAGGAGCATATCCCCACTAGTCCTCTGACCATGAGCAACTCTTTGTTTACCTCTACCATCATCATAAGGCTTGCCACGGTTCTGTTGATTCTCACCTCTCTTATCACTAACAATCTTGTGATGAGCATTGCTATCCTCTTCAAAGATCCTGCAACTATTAACCAAATAAGAAAAGACATGAATCTTTTGATATCCAACAACCTTCTTGATTTCCGAGCGCAACCCATTCTCAAACTTGATGCACTTATAAAATTCAGCACCTTCACCATCAAAATGGGGATAGAACTTAGCTAGCTCAATGAACTTAGCAGCATACTCAGTGACAGATTTGTTCCCTTGCTTCAACTCAAGGAACTCAATCTCTTTCTTACCCCGAACATCTTCAGGATAATACTTCCTCATAAATTCCCTACGAAACACAATCCAAGTGATTTCCTCACCTGCAACTTCCAACCTTGCACGCATTTCTAGCCATGAGTCATCAACCTCAACTGCTAGCATATGAGTGCCATACCGAACCTTCTGTGTTGGGGTGAAATCCATCACATGGAAAATCCTCTCGATCTCCTTTAACCAATGTAGTGCTCCATCAGGATCATGCCTACCCTTGAACACCGGCGTATTCTCCCTTTGGAAAGTTGCCAAACTAGGAGATCAAGCATTCTCGTCCGTAGTAGGCTGATTCTGCATAGCCTAAGCCATCGCTTGGAGAGTAGCAGCAATCGCAGCATCATTCCTCCCAGCCATCTTATTTAATCTCTTCAACACAAACAACGGTTAAGAAAACTAACAATACTCGATTGTTAAACAACTACGACTGGATAACTCGACCAGATGGATCGATCTTCTCTGATACCACTAATGTAACACACCAATTCTACCCCAAGCAATTTACAGAAAATCAGAGTATAAAATTTCCAATATAATCAGGATGCCACACATTCAAGAGAGACACATAAAATTTGTCATGCTTTTAGAATAGATACATAACACTTAAAGAAAACAGAATGAACACAACTCATGAATATAGTCTTCATAACATAAACCAAACTTTAATTGATCATGCAGCGGATTCATATTAGTTCTCCATATGAGACATAGCATCTTTGAATCATGAAACAACATCAATATGATAACTCCTCAAATAAAAACATAAGGTTCAATAAATAAACAACAAAATAAGACAAGCTTTCATTTCCCTCGAGTGCTACGTATCAGAGCAAATGACACCAAACTCGAACTAACAACGTTATTGGCTACTCCTCTTGGTTACCTGCACGTTACCAACAAAGGGTAACATTCAAATAGAAGGGGTGAGATATCGAATACTATAATAGAACGCATGAAAATCGAGATTAGTTTATGTAAAATCACCACTTCATACTAAATCAACATAAAACAATACCATTCACCAACACCTCAATTCAACTCATAAGATTACCGTGCGTAAACAACCCTTCAAATAAGCAATAAATCAACGACTCCAAATGCGACTCAACTATGCAAATGCATGTGGTACCATTGGAGCAGAACTACCAACTTAGAAAGTGCCAGTTTACCGAGGCATAAGGCATAAGACCTCAACATAAAATCTTGCCAATAAAGGCCAACATGGTGAGCATTCGCTCCAACTTAGAACATGCCAATCCATGCCAACTTTAATGATATGCTATGTTATGCATTAAAATAAACAACCACAACTGGGAAACACAACAACGACAACACCATAATAAAGGTTGACATAACAACAATTCACATTGTTCAACATTGGCCAAGGGCTTACAACACAACATATCAACAAAATCAATAACTATTCATGACAATAACATATTCACATTATCGTTCAACACAAAATAACACAACATTTCTTCACCATGGAGATATCGAAACAAAATGACATTTCAGTCAATTCACAAAATACATCAATATACCAACATACCAAACTAATCGACTCGTTTCCAATTATTTGCCAACTTAATTAAATTAATCTCACTGCTAAATTATTTTTATCACTAATAAAATACTAATTCAGCCATTTAAAATATATGGTCCAATGTTAATTGTTCTCCCTAAAATTACTAAGTTATTATACAACTAATGGATGTGCCATTCTTCCATATAAAACTAGCTTCTAGCAACTAAACTTAATTTACTGCTACTTAAAACAGTGACATTCATATATACTGCTACTAGCAATTACTGATATCATTTAAAAATTATGCAACATAGTGCCATAGAAAGACAAAACAGAGAAACAGAGACAGAAGCAAGTGCCTCTGCCTCACAATGCCAAAGTGGCACTTTTCCTCTCCACCTCTACCCTAGTGCTGATCGGCACATCTTCTCTTTCTCCCAAGGTTTCCGAACAGCAACCCCCATACACAACAAGTTCCGAACGGCACTTCCACTTCCAGTCCACTTCTTTTTATTATATTCGACATTGTTCCATTGAAATTCCTGCTATACTCTAGCGATACCAACTCCATTGCATGGACAAGTATAACACATCAACACGCCTATTCTTAGACAATTCTATAACTAAATCAATTATTACCACAACAACACAAGCCAACACAAATCAAAAAAATAGTATAATTCCACATACTAATTCCCACATACAAAATATCATATGCCCCATTATAGGATAAGAAACCCCACCCTTACCTGGTTTAATTTGAAGGCACTCTCGGAAGCTTCACTGGAATTCCTGAAATTGGCCCTAGCAGCAACTTTCTTGTTCCTCTTCTCTTCTCACAAAACCCTATTCTCCTTTTTTTTTGTTTTTCCTGATAACACTACCTTCTCTTTTTCCTTCTATTTTCTAATAATATACTATTATTTAATCCTTAGTAAACTTAAATGGGCCTAATCAAAACACCCCCCCTAATTACTTCGCGACACCATACTTAGGCCCAACATCAATTCTAAGCTTATTAGTAAAATGATACTTCAACTTATTAATACCAATATAAACCTGATTAAATTATTATTCCAACTTAATAAAAATAATTCTGACTTCAACGATAAAAATTCGAATTAAAATAAAATATTCAAAAAAATATTTAATTAAGTAAGTAATTAAATATCGGGGCGTTACAACTCTCCCCCACTTTGAATATTTTCGTCCTCGAAAATAAAAGTCTACCTGGTTCAAATAACTCGGGGTAGGAGTCTCGCATCTTGCTCTCCAACTCCCAGGTCATACTCTCTCCAACAGCTCCTAACCAAACAACTTTCACCAATGAAATCTCCTTCCCTCTTAGGATCTTCATCTCGCGATCCGTGACTCGCACAGACATAATCTCTATCGTGAGATTATCCCGTACTTGCACATCGTCCATCTGAATCACATGAGACGGATCGGGAATATACTTCCGAAGTTGCGATACATGAAACACATCATGCAAATTAGCAAGGTTTGATGGTAACGCCACTCGATAAGCAACCTTCCCAATTCGATCCAATATCTGATACGAACCAATAAAACGAGGAGTGAGCTTCTTAGACTTCAGAGCTCGCCCAACACCAGTCACAGGTGTGACTCTTTAAAACACATGATCAACAACTTGGAATTCTAAATCTTTCCTTCACTTGTCATGTAAACTTTTCTGTCTACTTTGAGAAACCTTCATCTTCTCTCGGATAAGCTTCACTTTCTTAGTATTCTCTCGAATAATATCAAGTCCTAGTACGACACTTTCACCAGATTCATGCTAACACAACAGAATCTTACACCTCCGACCATACAACGCCTTAAAAGGTGTCATCCCAATACTAGAATGGAAATTGTTATTATAAGTGAACTCAATCAACGGAAGATAAGTATCCCATGAACCTCCCTTATCAAGAACACATGCTCTAAACAGATCCTCCAATGACTGAATAGTCCTCTCGGTCTGACCATCCGTCTGAGGATAATACGCCGAACTCAACCTCAACTTAGATCCCAACGCCTCTTGCAAACATTTCCAGAAATCAGAAGTAAACCTTGGATCTCTGTCTGACACAATACACAAAGGAACACCATGCAATTTCATAATGATTCTGGTGTAAATCTCTGCCAACTTCAAAATCGGATATGTGATGTTAATAGGTATAAAATGTGTCGACTTCGTAAGCCTATCAACAATCACCCATATCAAGTCATGTCCTCTCAAGGTACTAGGTAATCCCGTTACAAAGTCCATCGAAATTCTATCCTATTTCCATTCTGGAATCTCTAACGGTTGCATCAACCCTGCAGGCTTCTGATGCTCAATCTTTGACTTCTGACAAGTAAAACAAGCATACACAAATTGTGCCACATCACGCTTCATACCAGGCCACCAAAACAAACCTTTCAAATCTTGATACATTTTAGTAGCTCCTGGATGAATACTCAAATTGCTTCTATGACTTTCCTCAAGAATCACTTTCTTAATCTCTTCATCACCAGGAATGCAAATACCATTTCGGAATCTCAACACACCTTGCGCATCTATCTTGAAATCATCATTCTCAGATCGATCAATTCCCATCATATTATCCACCATTTTACATCCAGTTTTTCGGTCTTACTGATACTGTTGAGAAAGTCATTATTAATCTTTAACATTCCCAACATAACATTTTGCGGTGTCACTTCACAAACTAGACTTAAATCTCGGAATTGCTCAATCAACTCCAACTCTTTAACCATCATTTCCAACATATGCAACGTCTTTCGGCTTAAAGCATCGGCCACAACATTAGCTTTTCCTGGATGATAATTCAAACCGAAATCATAATCCTTCAGCAATTCTAACCACCTTCGCTGCCTCATATTCAACTCTTTCTAATAAAAAAGATACTTCAAACTCTTATGGTCACTAAAGACTTGGAATCTAGAATCATAAAGATAATGCCTCCATATTTTCAACACAAAGACAAGTGCAGCCAATTCTAAATCATGCGTAGGATAATTCTTTTCATGAGTCCTCAATTGGCCCGACGCATAAGCAACCACCTTACTATTCTGCATGAGTACACCAGCTAACCCCATCAGACAAGCATCAAAATACACAACAAAAGGTTCCCTCGGATTAGGCACGGTTAAAAACGGAGCTGATTTCAACCTCTTCTTTAACTCGGTAAAACTTTCTTCACATCGACTATCCCACACAAAGGCTTTACCCTTACAAGTCAACTTGGTTAACGGAAGTGCCAACTTAGAAAAACCTTCCATAAACCGTATATAGTAACCAGCTAATCCTAAAAAGCTTCTAATCTCAGTAACCGACTTCTGATCTTCCAATTGCAACACAACATCAACTTTAGAAGGATCCACGGCAATGCCACCACCAGAAATGACATGACCAAGGAAACTAACCTCTTGAAACCAGAATTCACACTTGGACAATTTCACATACAACTTCTTATCTTTCAAAACTTGCAATACAACTCTTAGGTGCTTTTCATGTTCTTCTTCCGACTTAGAGTAAATCATAATGTCATCAATGATGGACAACAATATAATTCTAGTTGAAAATACTCCCTCTATGGAGAATTTGTTTCAAGAATCGGAGCTGGAAGAGGTATATGTAATTTCTGGTACTTCTGTGAGGATCACTTCCAAGGGTCTTGTAAAGATCACTGCCAAACCCAGAGTTTCTCCTCTAATAATTACCTCATCCGGACCAATTTCGTATTCCTCGGACAAAGCTATCCCATGGAACTATAGAGCCAACGTCTACTACCATTGCGTCAAGCAAGAACCATTGACTATTGAAAATGATGGTATTGAAGTTATTGATCCCATTGTTGACAATATTGTCGGGACCAATAAAGTTACTAGAAGTGGAAGGGTTTTCTCTCTAGAAATCTCTCCGAAAAATGTCGCCACAGCAGTTCGCGTTATTGCTACTGAATAAACTATTGACACTCGAATAAAGAACAAATGATGGAGCCTTCCCAGATGTAGGCACCTAAAGAATTTACCATTGAAGATACCTCCAGGCAAGAGTTGGAGGAGGTACTAAAAATCATCCGAAAAAGTGATTACAAGATTGTTGAACAGTTGGGACAAACTCCCTCCAAGATATCCATGTTATCCCTTTTGATGTGCTCTAAAGCCCATGCTCGGGATTTGGTGAAGTTCTTGAAATCTACGCATGTACTACAAGAAATCTTTGCCGATCAATTTTAAAGTTATGTTGGTAGCCTAACGATTGATAATGGGTTAGGCTTTTCTGATGCTGACTTGAATTATGAAGGAAGAAACCACAACAAGGCCATATATGTCTCTATTTAATGCATGGGAACTACCTTAGCTCGTGTGTTGGTTAATATGGGTTCCTCGTTAAATGTCTTATCGAAAGTTGCTCTAGACAGGCTTGACTGTGAAGGGGTTATGCTAAAACCCAGTGACATTATGGTTAGAGCCTTTGATGGTTGAAAAAGGATGGTACACGAAGAGGTGTATCTCTCGATCAAAGTGGGTTCCCAGGTCTTTTACTTTACTTTTATGTGATGGATATTCGTCCGACCTATTCTTGTTTACTTGGAAGACCTTGGATTCATGGGGCAGGTGCTGTCACTTCTAAGTTGCACCAAAACTGAAATACCCCGTCAAAGGAAACATTGTTACAGTTTATGGTGAAGAGGAGTATATGGTGAGTCATTTGAACTCCTCCAAGTATGTTGAGATGGACGGTGAATTCATTGAGACTCCCTGCCAGAGCTTTGGGGTTATTCCTAGGACAACTACCGTTACTAAAGACATTTCTGCTATTCCAAAAGTTACCAAGGTTCCGCCCATAATGGCTTCTCTAAAAGATGTTAGAGTTGTGGTAGAAGAAGGTGGTTGCACTACTTGGGGTCAGCTTCCCGACATTCCTTACAAGTATGAAAATTTTGGTTTGGGTTTCATTGTAGAGGCTCAAAGGGTTTTTCTTCGTGCTCGTGCTGAAAGACCACCATTCCGCATCAGCAACAATGGAGTCAACACATTAGAGGATGTGAATAGTGATAATGACCTAGACAGATGGATTTTCCCTACTACTGGCAACAGAATCCGCAACTGGAATACTGAAGACGTTCTACCAATCTCGTTTAATCATGAGTAAATTCTATTTTCTTGTTTCCTTGATTTTCAAGTTTTGGTTATGTAATTTTTAAACAATAATTTAAGCCTTGTGCCTTAGTCGGGGCACGGTGGTTCATTTGTTAGGGTTTTCATTTCATTAACATATTTTCATTTAATAAATCATTGGACATTTTGCATTCAAATTTTGCGCTCTTTTCCTTTCTTTTACTTTATTTCACTTTTGAAATAGCTATGTGTTCTTACACACACCCACATGATAAATTGCAAATCCACATCTGTTGTACCCGAATTTTTGCCCCTAAGATCCCTCTATCATCTCATATCAACTCAATTACAACAAGATCACACTAGGGTTTGGTTCTTCTCCCTATCTTTAATTTTTATCATGAGGAATCACCAAGAACCTTGACTTGTATATTATGATCATCTATGTTTTGTTTTGATTAACTTTTTACTAATGAATACTATGAATGGTTTCTCTAGTTGATTATGGTATAGGTTGAAGCACAACACATTTCATCAAGTTGATATATAGGTTCATGAGTTTATTTCCATGCCTTCTTCAACAAGATTTCATTGAGGGTCAAGCTTCATCACTGAAGATGCTTTGAAGTGACATCATGCCAACGTCTACTATGATTCATCATGCCTCAATTTGTCAAATAAAGTCAAATAATGCAAAAGTTGATTGAAGAGTTTTGACCTAATTGGACAAGTCTTTGATTTCTTGATCACAAGAGCATAATTACCTCAATTCTAAAAATTTGTAAGTGGTTATGGTTGCCATGGTTTCTCATTATCATCCTCAACAACTTCTATTTACATGACAAAAGTATTTGTGCAAGAAAGTTTATTATATTTGAAAAGGGTTTCTAAGGCATTTTGTTGCTCTAGGAGCTAGGTTTTGAACTTCTAAAGGCTATATCTTGCTCATCTTTTAGTATTCTTGAGTGATTACAAAGACATGCTCCTATTTAAAGGGTTACCAACAGATCACTTCAAAATTTTCAAAGAAATTTTATGTAGGAGATGCCTAATGATTGAGAAAGATTACAAGTCCTCTAGATAGGCCATCAAACTCACTTATGTTACTTCAAAAGATCATAACTTGGTCAATTTTTATCTCCTTGAGTCTATTCTTTTTCCACGATGATATTAAGGATGTGAACTTCAACCCTCCCTTTATGAGCAAAGCTTGAAAATGGATAGAAGATGTCTTAAGAACTCAAAAGACTATAGGTCATCTCATGAATTATCCCCAACTTCACCAAGTCATAACATCCTCAGTTTTTGGATATTTTTAATGGTTCAAGTCTCACAATGTCATTCAATAGATTTACTTCATGCCATCTTTTTTGGTTAAGAGCAAATTTTAAATGGAAGGCCATGTCTGGATGCAAGACATAATAGGTTATTTCTGAAGAAAAACATAGAATTTTTCTATGTACAAAAAGCCAGCATCTTTTTCTAAAGTTTGACTCATCACAACTTTAAGCTCAAGCATCCATTTGATTTCGTTATTTGCATATTGTAAAGTTTGTGATCTTATCGTTCCAACACATCAAGAATCAAGTCATAAAGCTTCCTGAATTGTGCACACCATGATTTCAAAGTTGGTACCTTAGAACTGAAGTTTCTCAAACCGTCAGAATGCAATTTCCATACTTTGACTTCTAATCACCAAATTTTTGCGCATTTTCTACTTAAACATGATTAGCATTTGCGTGTGGATGATTTAGAGTGTCAAAACACACCATTTGGATGAGTTTTAATGCACATGTAATCACACTTATTTCATGAACACAGATGTGTATGATTTCCCTCCAAATTGCATCATTCACCCCTCCTCTTGATTCCATTCACTTCTCCTATAAATACAGGCTTTATCCCACTCATTTTCCCAAGCTTAGATAGACATAATCACCCTGTCAACATTTCTCTTGAACCCACTTTTCTGCAACTTCGAATTTGGTTTTACAGCTTTCCTCAATCCATTTTCTTTGTCAATTATTCATCCTTGTTCCTCACTGAAGCTAACGGAAGAAGAACCAAGCTCTAAGACTTCCTAAATCGTGCTAACCAAGTCAAGTTTTAGAGCTATAAATTTAAACTTCAATAGATAGATTTGTTCACCAATTCTCTCAAACTTTTATACTGTAATGAAGCTCCCATCATTCTGATTCTAGTCGCAACATTTTTTTTTAACTTGAAGTGAGTTTTGGCCATGATTTTTCAAATCCCTTTTCAAATATTTCCTTCCAAAACCACTGAGCTACACCTTACATAAATTTTTCGCGAGGGTACCATTGAAATCGTCTTAAAGAGGCGAAGCGAATGGTATCGGTCTCGAGCTCTAATTTTTCCATTTCATGAATCTGTAATTTGCTTGGACAGAGGTTGAAGATGACCTACGTGTATGTCTTCAACCAATGTCAAATTGCCACGCATTTTTTTCAAATCCGTTTAATAATTGACCACGTGTGTTATTTCCATTGGATTAGCTTACTAACGTGTTTTGACTCTCATCCAATGGTCTACATCTTTTTGGTTTTTATTTTATTTTCTGATTTTATATTTTATTTGTTTTAAACTTCAAAATTTCATTAAAAAATTCATTTTAACTTCAAAAAAATCTAAAAGAAATTCTTAAAAATACTTTTGATTTTTCTCTTTCTGATTATTATTTTTTCACAATTTTATTTTGTGTTTTGATTTTTTTTTTGTATTTTTTCACTTTATTTGAGTTGTTTTAAATGTTTAAAAATACTTTTCTTAATTTTTAAATTTTGAAAAAAATATGGAAGGATCCAATGACCTCTTGACAAATATTGGTGACTCCATTTTATTTTAATTTCTGACTTTACTATTTTTCACAATTTTTTATTTATTTTTCTTATTTCTTTTAATTTTAAAAATAAAAATTAAAAATATATTTGAGCTCATTTCTAATTTTTCTATGGTCTCATTGAATTTTTCTTGGATGTTTTGAATATAGTTGCTCTTTTCCCCTTTTATTTTCATTTAAAACCATTTTAAAAATCTTTTTCTTTATTTTTAAATACAATTTTATTTTTGTATATATTTTGGATGATCTTGAACTATGAGATTTTGATCATGAGCTTCATTAACATCATTGGATCTTGGGTGTTGAGTTTAACTCCACCAAAATGGATGAATGATTTTAATGATAGCTTGATTAAATTTTATGTTCAAATGTGGTTTAATTTTTATCCCCTCCTTCTTCATCTTATCCCCTTCTTACTTGTACTACATGTTATTGGAGAATAATTTACATATCATTTCTCTGAACATATGGTACATAAATTTCTATTAACCGGCCTCAAAATAGGTGTGACTTCTATATAAGTCCACTTACCATTGCTTAACATAGGGCTAAATTTTGTCCTGATTCGAGAAATGATCATCTGTGGCCCCAACCTATTGTTGCAAGCCCAAGTATGTTAATTTGAAACCTTTGATCCAATAATATTGTGATTCATTGTTAGGAGGCTCTGGTCTTATCAATCCTATAATGAATCTTCATAAGCTTTGGTCAAAGTGAATCACTTAAACATCATTGATCATTTATTGGTGCCTTGAGATTTTGAAATGAATGATATACTTGACAAAAAGAAAATGAAACTTGTTGTTGAGAGGCTTTGGTTTTATCAATCCTCTAAAGATTTTCAAATGCATGTTTCAATATGGTCATTCAACTAACCTCTAATTTCTAACAATTGACTTTATTTTATGCCTTTACTTTATGCTCTTTACTTTAAGCATATTTATTTTAGCATTTACATTTCATGTTATTTTAATCTTTGCTCACTTGAGCATTTACTTTTATGTCATTTTTATTTTTCTCCCTTGATATTTTCATTTCTTTTTAAAGATAATTAATAATCAACTTGAACCATAAAAAACTTTAATGTTACTTGGACTACTTAGTCACTATCCTTGGCATTATGGAGTGATGGACTTCTTGGACTTAGGATTAGAGACATTGACCTACCTTGAGACCTTTTGACTTCAACTGTTATTTTGTCTGGAACTCTTGGGGGTTTACTCTGAGACATTTGGTTGTTTGTTTTCTTTGTGTGCAGGTTATTCTGATTATATGCTTTGTCAGTGATTCGGAATTCATCTGTATACATCTATTACTCTACCCAATTTTTGTGAAGACTTAATGTAATTGAAGCTTGGTTTTATTAAGATGTTTATTATCTTTGCTTGTTTGGTTTCAATCCAAAGGATGAGAATTCTACATTGACTCATTGTGTCAAGTGTTGGCTTCTTGTTGGTTAGACGGTTCTTTTCTCTAGCTCTTACCTTATGCTTTAGGGTAGCCCCTCCATCTCCTCCCATCTTCTTTAATTTCAAAAATCTTCTCCCTCCTTTTGAAAACTCTTCTTGTTTTTAAACTTGAACCACTTTTACAATAAACTTGGACTTATATGTCCATGCATTTTCAAAAATATTTTCTTAATCAAATTTTAACTAGCTTAATCATACTTTGACATTTTTGTGAGATGACCAAAAGTCAATCAATCTCATTCAAACTATTTTGCCACTTTGAATTTTCACTTTAAAATTTTCTCAAAAAATATTAGACTCTTGTCAATCCTTGTAGTGACACAAGTTACTAAACTTCTATAATATGTAATGAAGCGAGATATTTTCCACATCGATGTTGAGCGAGGCTTTGTTGATTTTAAAATCCAGGCCATATCCTCCACTTTGAGATGACGCAAATTCTTCTTTCTCATAATTGTGGGTAGTAAGTATGTTTTCCACTCGGATAAGACGATGATGTCTCTTCTCTTAAAATTAACCAACACACTTGTGTTTTAAAATTTTTAAAGGTGATCTACGAGTACCCTGATCTCCTATTGCATAGAAGGTGGTACATAGGCACTAAAGGTTCGCAACCGCGGCGGGTGAAAAAAATTGTAAAAAAATACTTCTTTTCTCACCCCCGCAATCTAGTTTTATACAACAATTATAGCCTAAATAAACAAATTTTCAAAGAGGTTCCCGCGGAGTACCATAGATGTTTTTAGTTCTAATACCTTCCCTTTGCATAACCAACTCCCAAACTTAGATTCGCTCCCGCTCTTTTTGGGTTATTCACTCTTTTCCCATTCCTTTGGAAACAATAAAGCACGGTGGTGATTTTTTATTTGAACTATGCGAGTTATGTTAATCCAATAGCTTAGTCTCAACATTTCTACTGCTACAACACCCTCTCTGGATCCCATTGATAACAATTCTGCTATTGCCACTTATGACTTTGAAAATCCGATCTACCAAGCCTAGGACGAAGGTGAGGAAGATTGTGAAATACCTAGAGAACTTGCCAGACTTTAGTGCAAGAGGAAAAGTCTATATAACTGCGTGAAGACCATGTCGAGGTTATAAACTTGGGCACTACAGAGGATAGAAAATAAGTTAAGATATGTCTCAACCCAGAGGACAATGTCAAGAACAGATTAATCTAGATGTTTCATGACTATGTCGATATCTTTTCTTGGTCGTACAAAGACATGTTAGGGCTTAATATTGATATTGTGTTTCACCATCTACCAATGAAAGAAGGTTGTTCTCCAATAAAGCAGAAGGTTCGTTGTATGCATCCCGAGATGTCGGAGATGATTAAGGCTGGGGTTATGAAGCAGTTCAATTTGGGTTTCTTAGTTGTTAGGTCTTATCCTCAGTGGGTTGAAAATGTGGTTCCAATACCTAAAAACTATGGCAAAGTGTGTATGTGTGTAGACTGCGGGGATCCGAATAGGGAAAGCCCCAAAGATGACTTTCTGCTTCTGCATATTGACGTTCTGGTTGACAACACCGCTCAGCATAAAGTATTTCCCTTCATGGATGGTTTCTCGGGTTATAATCAGATCAAGATGGCACCTGAAGACATGTAGAAGACTACTTTTGTTACACAATGGGGCACTTTCTGTTACAAGGTTATGCCTTTCAGGTTGAAGAACACTGGTGCAACATATCAACGTGCTATGGTAGCTTTTTTCCATGACATGATCCATCATGAGATAGAGGTTTACCTTGAAGACATGATAGCTAGGTATCAGACTGAAGAGGAACATCTTGACCACCTACACAAGTTGTTTGAGAGGTTAAAGAAGTACAAGCTGAGGTTGAACCCGAACAAATACACCTTTGGGTAAGATCCGGTAAACTCTTAGGTTTCTTAGCCAGTGGTAAAGGTATTGAAGTTGACCCTGCCAAGGTCAAAGCCAATCAAGAAATTCCAACTCTCTGTATTGAGAAGGAAGTCAGAGGTTTCCTGGGACAATTAAACTATAATGCCAAATTTATTTCTCATTTCGCCGCTACTTGTGAGCTGATCTTCAAGTTGCTGAAGAAAGATAAAGTAGTAAAGTGGAACGACGATTATTAGATAGCTTTTGACAAAATCAATGAGTACCTCCAAGAACCTCCAATTATGATTCCTCCAGTTGAAGGAAGACCTCTAATAATGTACCTAACAGTATTATAGAACTCAATGGGGTGTGTACTGGGGCAACATGACGAGTCTGGTCGAAAAGAGCATGCAATATACTACCTTAGCAAAAAGTTTACCGACTGTGAAATAAGATACTCACTGCTCGAGAAAACTTGTTACGCTTTGGCATGGGCTGCTCTCCGACTAAGACAATATATGTTGACTCATACTACCTTGTTCATCTCTATGATGGATACCATAAAATACATATTCGAGAAACGCGCTCTCTTCGGAAGGATAGCTAGATGACAAATGGTCTTAAAAGAATAAGAATTTCAGTACACTACTTAGAAGGAAATCAAAGGAAATGTACTGGAAGATCATTTAGCTCATCAAGTTGTAGACGACTATTAGTCTATGAATTTCGAGTTCATGGATGAGAACATCATGCTAGTTACAAATTATGAAGAACCTGGAACATATGAAGGACCTGAGCTAGGATCCTGATGGACTATAGTTTTTGATGGAGCTTTGAACGTGCTTGGCAATGGAATTGGTGATGTGATTATCTCTCCCAAGGGTTGTCACACTTCGTTTACCTCTAGACTATGCTTTGACTGTACCAACAACATGTCTGAATACGAAGCGTTCATCATGGGCATCAAACTGATATCGATATGAGAATCAAGTTCTTGAATGTATACGGGGAATCAACCCTAGTGACCAGTCAGATTAAGGGAGAATGGGATACGAAGCATCTAAATCTCATTCCTTATCGGAAGCATGTATTGATACTAATTCCGTACTTTGAGGAAATTACTTTTGGACATATTCCCCGAGAATAGAATCAGTTGTCATATGTGTTATCTACCATGTCATCTACGCTTAAAGTCATATGGGACAACAAAGCTCCTCAAATTACTATTGAGAGACTAGATGAACCGACACATTGCTATAAAGTTGATACTGGTAGAGTAGAAGAAAAACCTTGGTACCATGAAATGAAAAGATACCTCGATGCTCAAGAGTACCCTGAGGGGGCATCTATTAATAAAAACAAATTTCTACATAGGTTCTCTGTCAAGTTCTTTCTAAGCAATGGAATTTTGTACAAGCGCAATCTCGATTCAACTTTTCTTCCTTGCATAGACAAGAAGGAAACAAAGAAGATTATTGAAGATATGCACGAAGGAATATTTGGTACTCACTCCAGTGGGCATATGATGGCTAAGAAGATTCTGAGAGCATGGTATTATTGGTCGACCATGGAAATAGATTTCCATCACCATTCTAGAACTTGTCACAAATGTTAGATCTATGCTGACAAAGTACATGTGTCTCTGGTTCCTCTGAAATTTCTTGACTGATCCTTGGCCGTTTGCAATGTGGGGCATTGATATGATTGGAGAGATTAAACTGTCTGCTTCTAATGGGCATCATTTCCTCCTGGTCACCATTTATTACTTCATGAAGTGGGTTGAAGCAACCTCATTTACCTTTGTCACCAAGAATGTTGTGGCTCGGTTCATTAAGCATAATCTTATATGTTGGTAAGGCAACCCCAAAATTTTTATCACAAACAATGTTACCAATCTCAATAATACTATGATCATAGAAATCTACACACATTTCAGGATTAAACACCACAATTTATCTCCATATCGCTAGGAGATGAATGTCGCAGTGGAAGCTGCCAACAAGAATATCAAGAAGATCTTGCAAAAGATAGAGGTGACATACAAATATTGGCATGAGTTTTTATCATTTTCTCTTCATGGCTATCGCACTTCAGTATGAACATCAATTAGGGTAACTCCGTTCTCTCTAGTCTACGGTATGGAGGTTGTCTTACCTGTCGAAGTCCAGATTCCTTTCTTAAGGATCATGAAAGATGCAAGCTTAGACGAAGATGAGTGGATTCAGACTAGGATGGACCAAATAATCTTGATTGACGAGAAGAGTCTTGTAGTTGTCTGTCACGGTCAGTTGTATCAGAAGCATATGATCTAAACCTTCAACGAGAAAGTCAAACATCGGGTATATCAGGCTGGTGACTTGGTAATAAAATGCATCATCCTACCATAAGGTGATCCCAGGGGCAAATGGTCTCCCGCATACGAATGTCCATTTGTAATCAAGAAGATATTTTCTAAAGGTTCTATGATACTTACCACCATGGATGGTGAATATTTTCTGCACCCTATGAACACGGGTATAGTTAAAAAATACTACGCATTAAAGAGATCTTCTAGGATGACTGGCCTATGTAAAATAAGGGCATCCTGGCAAACCAAAAGGGTTTGAGAAAAAATTAGGGATATATATATATATATATATATATATATATATATATATATATATATATATATATATATATATATATATATATATATATATATATATATATATATATATATATTGTACACCCGGCAAGTCGAAAACTTGAAAACGCGACTTGGGCAAAAAAAAAGGTATCCCGGCGGACTGAAAACCTGAAAGGGAGGTCCAGGCAAAGTTTAGGGATTAAACCGTGTGACTATGTCCCGTTGGATCACCTATATACAACAATATTTGTTACCAATGTCAAGTTTGAAAGATACATATCAATTCAATAAACTTCTTCTGACAACAAGGGATGAGATGCTTGAAGACATAAGGGCAATAACAGAGTTGAAACCCGATGGGATCACTTCCACATAGATGTTTTTCATTATTGTTCTTTGTACTTTTCTTTTCATTTTACAAAGATTTCCTCCTACTAGGAATTATGTCTCTTTGTACAAAAATTCCTGTTTATAGGCAAACATTCAATGCAAATATGATTCAAAATTCAAATTTGTTTACTTTCTCTGTTTTGTTTGCCAAAACGTATAATGACTAATTTGAATGAACATATGCATATGAATATGATTACTGTTAACAAATGTATGCATAAAAACAGGAATAAGCATTTACTAAAGACTCTAGGAGTTAGGATAGTGTTCAAGTCATCCACAAATCCCCACAGAGAAATCCCCACAGAGCAATCTCTACAGAGCTACCTTCGCAAGCTCATCACTGACATAGATATATTCCTCAGCAAGTCTAATATGTCGTCAGACAGAAATTGGGGCATCTTCCAGCAGTTCACCTCCATATCCCTGATGGATAGCTTGACATGATCGTCTTCCCCAATAAGTCCCCTAGCGGATAAGGAAGTTTGATTATTTACCCAACATATAATGAAAACTTCCTCCATAAAGCATATAAATTCCAATTCCCATCAGAAATGATTCCCTCAGCATAGTTTACAGGAATTAAATTCTCCAGCATAGTTTATTTCTCCAACACTGTCAAATCCCCTACAAAATTATCTTCTCTAGTAGGGTTTATTACATCAGTCGGGTTTATTTCCCCCAACAGGGTTTATTTCCCAAGCAGGGTTTATTTCCCCAACAGGGTTGATTTTCCCAATAGGGCTTATTTCCCAAATAGAGTTTATTTTCTCCGATTATCGCAATTTCTTGACAAGATTCTCTTCCCGGGCCAGATGTCATTCAACTTTATCCTCCCTAGGAGAGTTACTACGGTATCTGAAACCTGGTCAAGTATCGTGTCATAGGAATATCCATCTCTTTTATCCCCAGTCAGGGTACGTATTAATCCAACAATGAATAACTAATGTTCCTAGAATTCTTATATCCCTAAGCAAAAGTCAAAAGTCCCCAGCAGATTATCATCAAACAGAAAGCGGGAATCCCCAACGGAGATGTTCTAGATGATATTGGAGAGTTATATTCTTCATCCTCAGCAACTATTCGGTATTTATTTTCCCTAGCTATACATTGTTACAAGGAGCTACTGATACGCTTCAGCAACATCTTACAGCCATACATCTTTTACAAAACATCATATCATATGCATACGAAACACATATAGCATTCTCATTTATTTTGGGAGCATCATTATGAAAAGTA
Source organism: Vicia faba (assembly GCA_948472305.1). NCBI lineage: Eukaryota > Viridiplantae > Streptophyta > Magnoliopsida > Fabales > Fabaceae > Vicia > Vicia faba. The sequence goes on from OX451739.1 coordinate 186,862,585, forward strand.
TTACATACATCATGATATTGCATAAAAACTAACTTTATTTTCTTTCAGGTTAGTTCACAAATACATAAATATTGCCAACAATTTGTCAGCTCAAATACAATCAATCGACGATTTATTCTGATGATCTTTTGGATACAGTCAGGCGTAGACTCATTCCGATACATATTCTAGGTACAGTTCAGATACGATCGAGACATAGACCCATTCTGATACGCATTCTAGCACATATTCCAGATATACTCCAGATACGATCAAAACATGGATCCATTTTGATACTCATTCCAGTATATATTCCAGATACCGTCCAGATACGATCCATACGTAGATCCATTCTGATATTCATTCTGATATATATTTACATACATCAAGGTGTATGCTTATTCTAATACAGATCTCAGATACAACCAAGCGTAGGCTCATTCTAACAGAAATCTTAGATACAGTCAGGCGAAGACTCATTCTGGTCCGCTTTCAGATACAATCAAGACATAAGATTAATTTTGACACTCCCTAGCATATCTACTAGATACCGTCGGACACAGGCTTATTCTAGTATACTTCTCAGATACAATCAAGCGTAGACTCATTCTGATACTCCCATCAATAGTTACTCTGGATGGCATCTACAAGCCCATCTCTGGAGACACTCCTTCATCTCTCTGAATGGCATCTTTAAGCCCATTCAAGCAATATTATCAACCAAGAGTTACTCAGTGCGCATGCGAGTGCAAGTTTTTGGGCACTTAAGTGTTCAATCCTCTTCTACCTTCAGATCATGAATGGCAAACAAGCCAATCTAACTCTTCAGGTTTAAGAAGATTGAACAGGGGCAGTTGTTGTACCCCAAAATTTTCTGTCCCATTTTATTCAATGTATCTCTTTATGCTCCTAGGGTTTTCATTTGCTCAAGGTTACTCAAGAATTGATCAAACAAATTATCCTCTTAAGCAATGAACCTACAACTAGGGTTTCGCTTTTATCAAGGAAGATTCGGTTTATAATGCCTCAAGTTGGTTCCATTGTTTCTCATATATCCCAAGAATGCTCATACCGAGTTTCAAGCCTTTCATCACAAGTGTTCTCAGTCAATTGCTCAGATGAATGAAAATCAATTATATTGGACAAAAAGTCAACTATGGTCAACATACAATCAAACTTCAAGATTTTTAGTCAACATAAATATTTTGAAGTCACATTCATAATTTGATCAAGGGTTGATCATAACTCATAAAGAAAACTCAAGATTCATCAAAAGTCAAAAGTTACTAAATTAGGGTTTTCTTGAGGAGAAGTCAACTGAACTTTGACCAAGCACAACTTTCACATGCTTCATCATATTTTATTCAAAGATAGCTTATTTTGAAGGAAATTTAATTCACTTCAACTTAGCTCTCTAAGATCAAGTCCAAAAAATGCTTCATTTGAGATATATGGGCCAAAAGATTATAGGTCATTTCAAAAGTTTTCAAAAAGACACTTTTTGTCAAGGCAACTTACATCAAGATAAATTCTTCAAATGGAAAAATGACGAACATAGATATTGTAGAGGACATCTCAAGATTTCCAAAAAGTCTAAGATCACCTTCATAGGATAAAAATTGAGAGATTTATGATTGATGCAAGTTGGGAAATTTTAAGAAAGTGTATGAAACCAAAAGTGATCAAACTTGAGTTTTTTGGTTAATGGGTCGATGTTTCAAAGTCCATGCATGTATTAGGCCTCATTTTTAACCTTAGGCCTTATTCATACAACCCTCGGGTTTTTATTCTATTTTAATTTATTTATTTAAAGTCAAAATTAAATTAGATAAAGTCAAACCTTTCTTACAAAAGTCCAAGCCCAATCCTTTTTGACCTAATTCATCACTATATATCCTCATTATTTCAGACACAAGAGGCCATAGAACCCTTGCAAGAAACATCATTCCAAAGTATAAAAAAAAACTCAAAAAAACTAGGGCAAATTGAAACCCTACTTGCAGCCTTCCATAAAGCCAAATATTTATCCCAATCGTTCCCTGAGGCACTGCAGGGTAAGAATGGATCAGCCTTGAAGAAGCAAAGGGCCTGAAACCCTCGTATATGCTTCACCGAGTTCCAATATTGCATGAAATTCATGTTTTTGTTTTATTTACATTTTAATGCATGCTAAAAATACTAACATTCTTCTGAGGTATCACTATGCAGAGTAGACCCATCGCATGGCCCCCATAATGGTTAAATTGAAGGTTGTCATGTTTGCACCGTGTGACATTGTTTTTGTCGCATCTCTTCCTACAATGCAATTTGGGCCAAATCAATGCTTCCATTAAATTCTAAAGGCCTGAATTAGGGGGGTAGGGTCCTTTGGAACCTCTAACGTTTTCTATTTTGCAGGAACACAAAACTCAATCACCGTACGATGACCCTTCGCCTGTCCCTTCACATCCAACAATAGGGATTCCTACTAACTAATGGTACAGATAAAACTATCTAAAGGAGAAAGAAAAGTACAATAACTACCCTTAGTGGGTAGATACTATTAATCACTTGCTCACAAAACAAAACATTTCACAAACACTTTCAAAGATATTTTCAAAAAACGCTTTGTATACACTCTTGAGGACCGATACAAAAGTCATTACAAAGTTCACCTTACATTGGAAAATTTTCAAAATATTTTCAAATACACACAAAAAGCAAATTTTCAAAGTGAGCTAAGAGATTAAGAGCTTGTAGATAACTACGGATGAAAAGAGTGCTAACACCTTCCCTTTTCATAACCTACCCCCGAACTCAAAATCTATCAAGGTCTTTCCTGTTCTTTTCACCCTTTCCTTATTGGATAAAATAAAAGTCGGTGGAAACTCTGGTTATCCGCCACATTTGTGATACAACGCAAAAGCAAGTCAGTTCTCCCACCGTATTACAAGTAGCAATCATTATTTTCATTTCCATTTTCATTTTTTGTTAAACTTTCTTGTAATTACCTCTTTCTAGGAATTGAGTCTTATACTCTCGCCTATTAAGAGGCATATTTATCAATAAAACATTTACTTTTTCAATCTTTCAATTGTGTTTTTCCTTTTCGGACTTGTTTGCAAAATATACTACGATTATTTCTTGTGAATACTGTGTTGAAATCATTTTGGGGATTTGACTATTAAATGCATTTTATATAACATCAAAAAGCATTTTGGTTATAAAAACATCAAAAGAAAATCCATGCCTACGTCCACGCCTACATTCACGTTTATGTCTACGTGCACGCCTTCGTCCATAACTACGTTCACGCCTACACCTGCGCCTGCATACAAATATCAAAATCCTGATAACTCATTCATCTTGTTCAAATTAATTCAAAGTACCACGACAATGCAACATACAACATTGGAGGGTCGGTGACACCAAAACCAATGGTTTAAAAGGAGAGAATATAAAAAAAAATTGTCAACAAGCATTTGGGGAATATACAAATATTTGGTGCATCCACATACATTTGGAGCATATACAAACATATGGGGCATATACAAACATTACATTTGGGGCATATATAAAATACTCGGAGCATATACATTGTGGGGTTTCATATTAATCTAAGACATTATGCATATACATTGTACATGGAATTTTCCAAATACATTTTTGGTTAAACCACGAACTTTCTTGGGGCTCATCATTGGATTATATGATCCACAAAACAAACAAATACCTTGGTTGAGAACAGACACAATCGGTAAACTCCGATCTTATCTTTGTTCTAGATATCTAAGATTTTACTACCAAAACACTCTACAAGGATCTATCCTTTAGGTTGTGGTAGATATGAAAATTTTTAAGATTACGTTATTATCCTCTAGGTTGTGATAAGTACGTAAGACTACCCTCGTGTCGTTTATCCTCTAGGTCGTGATAAACACACAAACTTTTTCAATCATCTATCATCTAGGTTATGATAGGTATGCAAATTTTCAGGGTTATATTATTCATCCTCTAGGTCGTGATGAATACATAAGCCTACCCATGTGTCATTTATCCTCTAGGTAGTGGTAAATGCACAGATTCATCCTCGTACTGTTTACTCTCTAGGTTATATTAAATATACGAAGGCTGCGATATAATTCATTGTATTAGTCTCCATGCGGAAATGTATTATCAAGTTTTGTTTTATTCATCCCCTAGGCTGTGATGAACAGACAAAATCTACATCTTAAGTTGCTATGTTAGTCTCAAAGCATTAATAAGTAAATTTTCAAACTTTTGTTAATTACCTCCTAGGTTATGGTAAATACATGAAAAATCTACGACCTTTCTCTTTTAGGTATCGACGAGTTATCCGCGCCGTCGTATTTAAGTCAAATTTAAACTTTTTGTTCAAACTCTAGTAAGATGATACATCATCATTTGTGCCTACTTTCTCAGTACTCGTAGGCACAATGAACATTGTATCCTTATAATCTTATGGTAAAATTTTGGGATCTTCTATTATTTAACAACCCTCTTATCCGAATGTGCGACACATTCATATTCCCGTGCCCTTCTATCGAAGAAAAATTAAATAAGGGCAGCTGTCATATCCAAAATTTGCCCTATTTGTGTTAATAATCAATTTTTGTCACTAAGTCATGTCCATACTATTTTTATTGTAAGTTATTACATTTTCTTATGATTATATTATTAGGTATGATAATATTAAATCAAAAGTCCTGGATATAACAAATTAGATTTGGTTTTGTTTGTAGTTTTATTTGTTCTTTGGTCATTTCTTTCTTGTGCTCATCATTTGAAAAAACTAAAGAGCCCAATTGTTAAACCCATAGGAGAGGGGGTGTATATTCATTTATTTCTCTTAGTAGGGGTGTATCTTTACAAAAAGCGTTTGGGTTTAAAAGGGTGTGGGTTTCACAAATTCTGAATTAATTTGGGATGGCCCATTAAGCTGAATTGGAGGTCCATTAGGCTTATTGAGGTTGACGAAAGTCAACAGCAGACTACTATTTATTATATTATTATTGTAATTACAATTATTATTTATCACTTATTATTATTAACCAATTATTTTATTATTATCATGAGGGTTAAATAAGTTTTTGGTCCCTCTAAATAATTCAAATTTCGTTTTTAGTCCTTCTAAAAAATTTTCTTCAAAGAATGATCCTCCTAAAACATTAAATTTTATGTTTTGGTCCCTCCTGCAATTTAGTGATGGTTTTAGTGATGATTTTTTTAGCGACAAAATTAGAGACCATTTTAGCAAAGATTTTGTCAGGAGAAACCAAAAGTTAAAATTTAATTTTCTTGGAGGATCATTCTTTGAAGGAAAAATTTAGAGGGACTAAAAACGAAATTTGAGATATTTAGAGGGACCAAAAACTTATTTAACCCATATTATTATTTCAATAATTATTATTATTCCAATATTACTATTAATATTATAATTGAATTTTTATTGAGTTTGTTAACTTGTTGTCCGAGTTAACTATAGGGTTTTAAACTGAGCTTCCCCAGCGGTGCAACCTCCTTCTTCCCTAAGCGGCCCAAGCACAGAACAATCAAAATAAATAATTTTCAAACCAAATCTTCCTAGACAAATCAAATCTGATAAATATATTTGTGTTTATTGACTAGAAATGAATTACATATACAATTTGGACAAAATACATCACAAAATCACGAAACCTAATTATATACAAACAAAAACAAAACAAATAAAATTTTTTTATAAATCAATTACAATCTAATATAATCCCTAATTTCTTCAATCAACAATTTGTAACGACAATTACAAATTATTTCCTAACTTATCTACATCTAAAACCTATAAATGAGAACCCTAATTCTAAATTGATGGGGGAGAGGGGAAATTCTAAAGAAGAGAGAAAAAAGAAGGATAAGAAGCAGAAGTCGCGAATCAATTTATAAAACCCTAAATCTGTGTTACATCATCGTTGCCTTCAAGCCCTCACCATTGTTGCACCATCATCTCACGCACCTGTAATCAGGGAAGAAAAAAAGGATTAGATGAAGAGAGAAAGAACAAGAAGTAAATTCACATAAAGATTCACTGATATGGATGATAACCCTTAATACATATCTTTTAGGGCTCGACTAATTGTTGTGATTAGTGTTTTGATTGTGTTTAATTGTGTGATTTTGGTTTGAATTAGGGTTTTTAGAGTTTAATTTAGGGTTAGGGATCATTAGGGTTCTTGTTTAGGGTTAGGGTTTATCAAGGTTAGATTAGGGTTCTTACATGAACCCTAGGGTTCAAAGGTTTATGGGTTAGACTGCTCTATGTTTCTGGGTTCTGCATGAAGAATGTTTGAATGTTCATGAATATTTGGGTTTCATATGAACCCAAACGGTGGTTTGGTTTGAATGTGGTGGTGCCTTGGAGCAGCCATCGGCAGAAGCAATTTTCGGCCGGTGACGCCCAAAACGGAGGCGATTTCCGGAGACGAAAATCTAGAGAGAAGTTGTATCTTCTCTCTCTAACCTCCAACATTTGTTTGATTTTGTAAGAAGAGAGAGCACGAGAGCAAAAAATGAGCCCTAAGTCCAGGAATTCAATTTTATAAACAGTCTATGTATCCTGTATGTTACTCCTATCGTGCACCCTCAATCCATGCCTTATGATTTTAATCAAACATTCATAAATTGCACTTCCACTGTAACTCCCTGATCTCGCCTAAACTTTGTCCAATGGATCAAACAAAATTTATTTGGGCCGAGCCTGTTCTATTAACACCCATGTTTTACTTCATCAACTATAATTCTTACCCCCCGCGCTACTAGGCCAAGTCCAACATCTGGACTTGGGCCCCTTAATTCCTGCACCTCCAAATTTTGCTACTGCCTTCAAATTCACACCCCTTGCGCTTTGGGCCAAAAACCAATATCTGGATTTAGGTCCTTACTATTCATACCCCAAACTTTTTACTAACCAACTAATTTTGCACCCCCCCCCCCTTGCATTTTATAATTAAAATTAATTTATTCTTTTAATTCTATTTAATTATTTATTCATTTATTTATTTATTACATTATTTTTACATATTAATAAATTATAAGATATTTTAATATTTAATATATTTTTAAAAAAATTATGAAATATTTATTTAGTAATTAAAATCTCTTTTTAAAAACTAACTCATTTAAATACTTTAATTGCATTAAAAACATTTTTCTCATACATTAAAAACCCTTTTTCTCATATTAAATATTATATTTGAAAACATCTAACCAATCAAATACTAACAATTTTCCAGTAACTTAATTCAAAACTATATATTTTCAAAAAAGGATTATGAAAATATTTCTCATTAACTGCAAACTTCGTCTAACCACTCCACAATTTACAAACCCAGACTTGGTTCAAGGAGAATTCGAGATGTTTCTATAATTCATAAAAACAATTAACCAAACAACTACGAACTACGAATTGGGACTTTGATTTCTCATAAGAGGATACATAGGCATACGACTTAAAATCGTGGCGAGTTCCCCTAACTAAAAAAATTAAAACCTTTTTCCTAAACCTTAAACCCTAACCCTAGTATCCTTGTGAACAAGGTAGATGAAGGGTGTCTAACACATTTCTTTCGTCTAAAGCGAGTCAACAACTTAGACTCTCTGATCCAAATTAGGGTTAATTGTTATATACCATTCCTTGGGATAAAAATTAATGGTGGAAACTCTATATTTTCAACTGGTTATTACACCAACTGAAGGTGAGAAAAACACAAGAAGGGGGTTGAATCGTGTTAACTTTTTTTCTCTTTTTTCTCTTACAAATCTCTTATCAGATTCTGATTATAAGACAACATATGAGTTAGAGTCCGATGGTGATATTAGTGGATAAAAATGATCATAAATAAATAAGAGAACAAGAAAACACACAGGAAATTACCTGGTTCCCCTACAAATCAGGAGTAGTCCAATTCCCTTGCACCTCTAAGAGATTTCCATTATAACCAAATTTGATTATAAATTTCTCTAGCACACAAGCAAGACACTTCCAATGCCCAAACACACAAGTAAGGGAATTTAAATATCAAGCACGCAAGCAAGAGATTTCAAAATTCTTAAGCACACATGCAAGCAACTTCAATGCTCAAATACACATGCATGCGACTTCCAAATGCTCAAGCATACAAGCAAGAGACTTCCAAATGCTCAACAACTCAAGCAAGAGACTTCCTACAATTTATCTTGCAGATAAATGATAATGATAGTTTGATAGTTACACTTGATATACAATCATAGGTGTAAACATAATACAACACATAAAACTCTATGACTTAATAACTTCTAAGAATGTACAATTGATAAGAAGTTCTTCGTTTCTTGTGCTTTTTTTCCCAAGGTAACCTCTCTTTATTTGTCAAGGAACAATGTTGTTTATTTCTCCAAATCTTCAGCTTCTTATATATAGAATCATGAAAGAGTCGTTGGAGAAGACATCTTGCATAAGTGAGTCTTTGAGAGAAGCATCAACAAATCTGTTGTAAAGCTTCCTGAAATGGTTAATGTTGTTGCAATTCCCTTTGAAACTCCTTTGCTACAAAAGGAATTATTAGTTGTAAGTCTTTAGGCTTCTAAACCAATCTATTATATGTTCACTACCAAAATAAGACATATTGGCCTCAGAGTCTGATATCGACTTATCATACAATCCTCGATTCTTGCGCTTTGACTAGCTTCAAGTCCCCCCCCCCCCCTTAGTGTTTGAGTCTTAACTTACGATCATTCATACTTTGAGTCTTCAAAGGTTGACTTAATCTTTATAAGATGACTTGATCAGAGTCTAGAGTCTCCAGGCTCTGATCATCATAAGCTTTCTTGATCATAAGCTTATTCTTTAGAGTATGAACTTCATAATCTTCCTCTTTAGAGCTTATCTTTGAATGTCCATTGCATTATTAGATCTGACTTTAGTTAGTATATTATTCTCTAAAACTACACACTTGAACACACATTATTCTACCCAATTGTTCTTTAAATAGTTTATTATCATCAAAACCTAAGGGATATGGTATAAACCAATTTTATTCCAACACTTATGCTATTTTCAATTTAATATGCTCGAGTTTATAGTCATCCTGATATTTCTTTTGAATTTAATGAATTAGGGTGATACATAAGAGACCCATGTGTAGGTCATTGTAAAGTTGTTTAAAAGGTCATGTGATATTTGCAATGAAGCGTGAATTATATGTTGAGATAAAAAAAGTCATATCAACTTTAAGGTCATTGGTTATTCTGATTTTGAATATGTTGGTTGATGACCAAAAGTATACTGCATGCTAAACTTTTATGATGGCAGGTAAAGGTATTTCTTGGAAGAGTTTTAAGATGACTCTTACAACTACCTCTACCATGGAGGAATAATATGTGTTTCTACTTGGCAAGCTAAGTGGTTGATGAACTTAATTTCTTGTCTCAAAGTTTATGAAAGAATATCTAGACAACTTGTGATATATGTGACAATACTGTTGATGTGAATTTCTCTCAAAACACTAAGAGCTATACTCGCTCAATGAATTTGACATTAAATACTTATATGTCAAAGGTATCTCGTTATTCTTTGAGCTGTATATAAGACTTTTGAAATTCTTCGAAGATTGTTGGCATATTAGGATGCAGAATGATGCGAGACTCGACCCCTTGAACAATAGGCTCTGAAATCACTGGTAGGATAGTAGCATACGGCATCATAAGATTTTGAGCACTCATTAGATTAATCACCATGGTATATCAAGCTTACGACTTAAAACAAAGCGCTTATTGGGAGACAACCCACTTTTTAGTCTTTTATTTTTGCTTTACTTATTTTTAATTTTTCTTTTCTTTTCTTACTTTTGTTATTGCTTATTTCTATTTCTATAAAATTATGCAGTATTGTTTATGTACTATTACCCACTACTAACTTAATTCTAACTGTTAACTTACTTTAGGCTAACTTAACTATTAGCTAACTGCACTAACCACGATGAATCCAGTTGACACTATGGGAATTATTTTCAGAGGAAGAAATCAGAGGAGGCGGTTTGAGTCTTTATATGATAGGTAGATGGGATTGAGAATCTATCCTGATGGACCTGTTATGATCACATTAGGAATCAGAGACAGTGTCTTATATCTATTAAGCCAAATAAGTTGGGACACGTCTGCCTTAAGAAGAAGGTTTAGTTCCCACTGTAGATTAACCCTAAAGTTTCTGAGCCCTCTTGTCTACAAACCTAACCATGGTCTAGGGTTTAACTGGGGATAAATTAGGTTTAGGATGTTTGATATTCAATACACCTATACCCATAGGGAAATGGTAGCACTGTTAGGATTTTCACACGGCCTCGATACATTTACAATAATCCAAGAGGAACTTCTTGATATCGGTGAACTCGACTATTTCTAGGGTGATATTACAGGTATAAGTAACCCTGAGCCTAATGAAATGTGTGATCGGTGGATCTGGAACTGACTGTTTAACGCTGGTTCGCGAAATGTCGCGGAAGCAAGAGTCGCCACCGTCTTTTATTTTCTCCAAATGGAAAGGACAGAAGCACAGAAAAATTCCTTAAAGAGATTGCTCTCGGTTCGGGAGGTAGATTATAGAAAGGGAAGGTGTTAGCACCCTTTCTATCCATGGTTATCCATGGGCTCTTAGATACTTGCTCATTGTGTTTTCAAAAATGGTTTGTTTTCTTTTCAATATGGGTTTTAAAAAGTTTCTTTGAAAATTCCAGTTCGACTCTTGTATCAGTCCTCAAGAGTGTTTGAAAAATTGCTTTCGAAAGCTTTTTGAAAAGGTGTCGGTGTGAAAAGTATTTTTGAATTTTGTTTTGAAATTAGAGCAAGTATCTAGAGTCGTCTACCTACCCTAAGGAATTCGTCTGTGTAAATGTCCTTTAAAGTAGTGTCATCCCACCATTGAGAGGTAGGTAGCACCACCGTTGGAGGTGTTCGGGTCAATTCGAGGTTCGGGACATGGTGATCACCGGAGCAATAGGAAGACACCTTAGAAGCTACCCTCATGCCAGGTTCCCGGATCATGGGGACTTACTAAGACATCCTCTACTCGACGATCACCTTTCGAAGGCAAGGCAACAGTGAGGCGTACCCTAGGGGTGGTGTGTGCGATTCGTGTGTCGTTTTCATTTGCATTTATCTTGTCATGTTATTGGTGTTCTACGCTTGATTTTATTTTGTCCATACATTCTTTCATGTCATTTGATTAACAGTTAAAAAGTTGCAAGGAAAGTAAATTCTAAGCTATTACAAACGGCGCGGGTCCACATCGCCAAAATTAACCAGGACCCGATTTGACGGAAAATAATTAAACAAAGTAAATAAAGAATTAAAAAGTGCGAGTAATTGAAAGGTTACATGGCCTTGGGAGAGATACATAATATTATAAAGAAATAAAAATAAATGCGAATTAATAAGAATTAAAACGAAACGAGGGCGTTGGACCCTTTTGCAAAAATTGAATTAACGATGAATTAATTAATTAAAAAGAAAGCAAGAATTTGTTTTTTGGTATTTTATGTTTTTTAAGATTTAATATGAAAAGGGAGAATTAATTAAAATCAAAATAAGATGCAAACCCTAATTCTAGTTATTTTTTAATTTATTAAGAAATATTGAAATTTTTAACCTAAATTAAACCTAATTTTTACATGCAAATTTGATTATAAAAATAAATAAAATAAATATTTAATTATTCGAAAGAAAAAAAATGAAAAGGATGAAAAATTCATTCAACCTAATTCTATGCCTATTTTAGATTTTTATTATGAAAATATTAACTTAAACCCTAATTTAAAGCTAAATAATTATTTGCATTTATTTACAAAAAGTATTAAAATAAAATATTTATTATATTTTTTATCTTTTCTGATTTTTATGCATTTTTTATATTCATGAAAATAAGTAATTAATTTAAACAAATAATAATTAAAAGAAATAGAGTTAAATAAATTAAAAAAAAATAAAGAAAGTGAAAAATATGCAAACCTAGGGGGGTGGTAGTCCCCAAAGTGGAGGTATGGCCCAAGAAATCTGAGCCCAATAACCTTCAGGTCCGCTGACTTTTCCAGACACCATGTGGCACCTTTGACTAGGGTTTAGGGTATTCCTCCAATCTATGCCTTTGATTTGGTGCTCCGGGACGCGTGGACGACTGGATTTGGAAGATGCATGATGGTCTTCAGTTCAAACGCTACATATGAACGTTAATGGAAATATAATATTGAAAACATGCAGACCTGGGGCTCGAACCCAGGTCATGTGCTTTACCACCAATTCTGCTTGCCAGCTGAGCCAATTGCGCGTTCTGATTAATAAACAACTAATAAATATTATAAAAGAAAACAAGAATGTTAGTGGGTCTGCGCGCAAATTTTTAAATCTGCCTATCACCGTTTGCCACGATATCGTCTTCTCCACATTCCTGAAACACAAATACATTAAGCCACGGTTTTTCACGTGTTCTCCTAGGCCGTCTATGGGAAAATAGCGATTAAGCCTAGGACGCTCATAAATTGAGCGCGAGCATGGATTCTCCTTCGTCCAAGTGCGCTTATTCTAATGGTATGGGTCTGGAAGGCCAATTTTTCTTGGTTCCAAAATTCCCAATTTAAGGTCCTGCAAACCCTAAAGTACAGCCATGGCGATTTCTTGTATAGCTCATAAAAACACAATCAATTCATACAGTTAGCTTCAGAACACATTACTCAATATAAATGCATAATCAAAATGCCATGAAAACGCCTAAATCTGGAAATACGATTTTGAAAAATATAAGAAAAAAGTGGATTTCTGTATACCAATTCAACGCGTTAGGATTGATGTTCTTGATTGGAATACGTTCAGTAATCTTCAAGGAAGCTAATGGAATGGAAATCGTGGCTTGAAACCACCTGCAAGTTAGTTTTCAGATTTGAGTTTCTTTGCCAATTTTTCAAGTTTGATAATGCTCTTCTGCGCAGCTTCAATTGTCCTCAGCATTAGGGTTGTCCTTTTGCTTTTGTATTGAGTCCATTAGGTCAAGAAAAATAGAACAAATCCATTGTATTCATTGATTTTGAAAATTTGATTTTCAATATCTTTTTTCAATCTTTTCCATGTGTTTTTTGTTCTCAATCATACCAATCAATCCAAATCTTTCCATGTTGGGATATGCACGAATTATTGATGATATAATGTGCACAAAAAGATTGAAAAAATTAGGTTAGACATTTTTCATATATTTAATTTGATTTAAATGAATTATTATAAATAAAAATTCAAATAAATAAATAAAAAATGAATAAAGACTTCCCTTTGGGCCAAGTGGTCGTGCACATGCCATGGATGATGATTTGTGGAAGAAAAATGGGCCCATTAGCAATTTTAGGTCATTTGCATCAATGTTGACTTTTCAAAATATCCAAAAATTTCCCAACTTCTACAAGGCATAACTTGCTCAATTTTTAAGCTTTTCTCATGTTCTTGGACATTTTGGAAAGGTCTTTGAGTCCTATAACCAATGTCTTTGGTCCCATGTCATTTTGATTTACCAATCTCAAGTTATGGCCTTTGACTTAAAGTCCCTTTTTGTTGACTTTTGAAAATGACCTATAATGTTGAAATTGATAACTTTTTGTGAGGGCATTTCTTGGACTTGAAGTATGAAGATGAGTTGTAGGAAATGTCTTTCTCTTCAAAATGAGCTTTGGATGGAATTTTTATGATAATCCATGTGAAAGTTATGCCCTGGTCAATTTACAGTTGACTTTTTTCAACTGTCCAAATAAGGAAACTTTTGCATCTTGATGATTTTTGAGCCAAACTTTGAGAATCATGATCAAGCATTGATCAAATGATGTTTGTGGCTTCAAAATGATATGTTGACCAAAAATTTGAACTTCTGACTGTCAAATGACCATTTTGCCCCTACAGTTGACTGTAGTGCAATTAGGGTTTTTGACTGTGCAATTTTGTGCTGAAAGTCTTGAAACTTGGTATGAGGATGCTTGACCATATTTATAGGCATGTGGGACTTGATTGGACCCTTGGAAACTTCATTTTCCTGATCAGAACCAAAACCCTAATTTTGACTGTTCAGGAGGCTCTTATACTGTGCAACCCTTGGGGAATCTTGAGACTTGATTTGGCAATTTCTTGAAGAATATGGGAGGGCAAATTTTGGGGTACAACAGTTGCCCCTGTTCAATCTTCTTAGACCTGAGGATGCAGATTGGCTGACGTGCCTTTCGTAATCCGAGGGTGGAAGATGATTGAACACTAAAGTGCCCAGAAATTTGCGCTCACATAGTAGTGTGATGATGGTATGGGCTTACAGATGCCATTTAGAGACTGATGAATAGGATGATGGGCTTATAGATGCCATCTGGATATTGATCGCATAAGAGATTCCTTAGCGAGAACCTGCATACCTGCAAAAGAAAAAAGAGTACCTGACATGTTGTAGGAGCTGGTTTTCAGATGCTTTGTATAAATGTGTCCTGACTGGTTACAGGAGCTGAGTCTGGATCTTCAAAAGGTGATGAATGAACCAGGGGTATTCACTACCTTAGCATGAACGGTAAGAGAACCTTGGGTGACTTTAACCTCAACAATGCTCGTTGAGAAAATCATGGTGGGAATTACCATCTTCGCAGTGTCAGGAAGAGAACCAATAGGCAATTATAATCTGAAAGGGAATTATCACCTCACTCACCGTCGGAGAGGGAACCATAGGAAATTATAATCTGAAAGGAATTATCACCTCACTCACCGTCGGAGAGGGAACCATCTGAAAAGGAATTATCACCTCACTCACCGTCGGAGAGGGAACCATAGGAAAAGGAATTATCACCTCACTCACCGTCGGAGAGGGAACCATAGGAAAAGGAATTATCACCTCACTCACCGTCGGAGAGGGAACCATCTGAAAAGGAATTATCACCTCACTCACCGTCGGAGAGGGAACCATCTGAAAAGGAATTATCACCCCACTCACCGTCGGAGAGGGAACCATCTGAAAAGGAATTATCACCTCACTCACCGTCGGAGGGGGAACCATAGGAAATTATAACCTGATAACTTCTACTGAGTCTTCATCAGAAAAATCTGTTGGGAGTCGATTTAGCTGGACTAGAGAAGGCCTTGGACTGGATAAGAAATCTTTTGAGTCGATTAACTGAACCGGTCTAGGTCTAAAAAGATGATTGAGAATTTTAGCTGAATCTTTCCTGAAAGGTAAAAGTCAGTCGTATGCAATGCGTGACATGGATCAAGCAATGATGTTCTCAACATAAATGAGATTTGTAAGATATGATGCGTCTATGCATGCTATAATGATGTATGTGATGTTTTATGAATGTATGTTTTCGTCTAGGAAAGTAAATCCTTGACGGGTGCCGGGAAGTCATATCCTGGGCTGATGTTGAAGAATAGATTTTGCTTCCGCTGGGGATGATAACTGCAAGAATATCGGTAGGAGAAGATGACTCCGTTGAGGAATAAACTTGGCAAATGGAAGATTCTGCGGGGAGAAAAATACTCTAGCGACCATGCTGGGGAGTGATACTTTGTGGGGAGAGGGATGCTTTTGCTGAATTGTTGATGGTAACTTGCTGGGGATACCCTTATTGTTGGAAGTGTTGATAGACTTTGCTGGGGATAAGAAGATTCTGTCGACGACGATCTTTCCGTGGCTTTTGGCTGAGGATAACCCAGTTATATCCTGTTAAGGAAATAACTCTTTGAATAAAGCCGGGTGACGCGTTTGTGCTCTGCGAGGATAAGCTTCCAGAATTTACTGGGGATATGCTTACTGCTTGGGGGATAGATTCCAACTCTCCTGGGGAAACTGGATTGGACTCTCCTGGGGAGATTTTGAACTGCAGGGAAGTGATTCCTTTGGATGTTGATATACCGCCGGGGAACAATCTTTAGATCAAGACTGCCCGGGATGCTTGTTAAGAATATGCATACATGCTGCTGGGGAACGTTGAGATCTATTGGAGGATACTCAACTTCTTTGAGATTTGATAACTCTGCTTGGGGAGAGTGCACTGACTGCTTACTCTCTGGGGAATTGAGATATGCCGGTTATGTTCTTTAGTTGAACCTACCTTGGTACCTTGGAGGCCAGAGCAATTGGATTGCTTGGACAACCCATTATTGCCCCTGTTTCTGAGGTGGGAGAGGAAGACCTGTGAGGTGCTGATAGCTTGTTGATGGGCAGACCTACTTCTGGCAGGCAGGTGACAGGATGGCAGGACATAGTCGTACGCTTGAATCCCTAACTTTTGCCTGGACTGCCCTTTCGGGTTTTCAGTCCACCGGGATACCCATTTTTGCCCAAGCCGCCCTTTCAGGTTTTCGACTTGCCGGGTGTACAGATTTTTTTCATTTCATCCCTTCATTTTGCCCGAACCCTTTTGGTTCGCCGGGAAGCCCTTATTTTTGCCTAGGTATGTTAACCTAGCGGGTCTTTGATTTTGCATAGTATTTTTTCGACTATGTCCGTTCTCAGAAAGTAGGGAGTTGCCCCTGTTAGAAGTGTTTTGTCATGCCACCAGAAGGTATTTGATCAGGCAAGATTCGTTGCTAGGATGCCCCAAGTGACTCAGGCGGAGATTTGCCCCAGGCTATTTGGCCTTTGAGAGATTCTCCGAATCTTGATTGGATTGCCCCAGATAATGGACCACGGTCATGTCTTCCCCTTGATTGGAGGTACTTCTGTTCATTAGGCATTCGTCGTGCGAACTTCCGCTGTTCAAACAAAAAGTCATATGCAAACAAAGTTATGTTAAAAATGCAAAGCCTATGTCTGTCTTGAAGATTTTGAAAATGCATTCTTTTTTCATAAAACAAATGAATGTTTGTAAAACGTGATGTCAACTCCTTCTTTATAGTAAGCCTTAAGGAGTCAGGATACCTTTCGTAACAGTATGCTTTCGAACTAACCCATGCTTCAGCTAGGACTTTTAAGGGTTATAACGTGGCCTGGTTCACGGTTTAAGAAACAAAGGATAAAGGCTCAAATTTATTTGTACCCACCCGCTCTTCATGATGTTCTCCAAACCTAAACTCAGTTGATCATACGTTAGACCTTGTTTGAGTCTTTGCTTTGATATACTAGTGATGATTCGGATATTGGAAATTTATTTGAATAGGCAGTCATTCCTTTTTTCGTTACAGGTTTGTAGGACCTCTTTCTTTGTCTGATTTTTGTTATCCCTTTCTTTTCTTTTTTTGCCTGAACTGTTTCCTTTTTTGGAATTACAGTCAGCGGGATGCCCCAGTCTTGTAAGTCTCCTTCATAGGTTTTGACTTAATGGGCTTTTATTTTGAGAAGTAATGACTGCCTCTCTTTATTGATTATTCAGAACCATCACTGTCTTCCCTTGTTTTGTAAGGACCTCTTTTGATGCTGTTCATTATGCACTTGGATCAACTGAGAGAACTACCCTGCCCCAGGTTATGATTAAGGGTTCTGATTTTCGAAAATAAAAACTCCTACTTCTTTGGCTCAGAGGGGTTGACGAGGGATTATCATCCTTATAACTCCAGTGTTTAGGGATTGAAACAATGCTTGTACCTCATCAGCGGGGTCTGTTCAAAATCATACTGTAAAGATCGCGGTATCGTTTTCGTCATCCTGCCTCAAGAGGCTTAGAATTATTAATCGAGAGCTGACATCAGAAAAAATATGAAAATAATTTGCGTATAGTGAATACGAATATATTGCTTCAAAACAGACATATGCGATGCATTAATGGAATAACAATGTTTAACATGAATAAATGTTTGAACAATCAAAGCACAACACAACTTGAACATTCGAATGAACAAAAGTTTCCTAGTCTCAGAGCTTGTCACTTCAAAAGGTGAGCCTTGGAGGGATGGTAGAAAAATTCAGCCTGACCATCTTGTGTGAATTCCAGTGCTCCTTCATCAATCAGGTCCTGGATCTTGTTCTTCAGAGCCCAACACTCCTCTGTAGCATGCCCCGGGCTATCAGAATGATAAGCGCAGCGAGCGTTGGGGTTATACTTTGGTGACGTTATATTTTGAAACTTCTGAGCCTCTTTTAGAGTTACCAGCTTGGTCTCCAGCAACTGTGGCAATATCTGGGATAAGGTCATGCTGAGCCGAGTGAACTGCCTTCTCTCGCTCTTTTGTTGGTTGCGATGTTGAATTTGTGACACTGGAGCCGTTTGGGGAGCTCTCTCCTTGCCTCTTTGTCTCAAAGGTGGTCGAACGATGACTGACTCTTTACCCTTAGACTTTTGCCCCAGTTGGTTACCCTGTAGCAGTTGGTTGACGAGAAACCAGAGCTCATCTTGTCTTTGAGCTAACCCTTGAATGGCAGTCACCTGCCCCAGCATCTGGAACTTCAATGCATCCACCTCAACTTGTAGGTGTTTCAGCCTTTCATCCTCAGCACTGTTCCTGACAAAGGTCTCCATGAGAAGTGTCCTTAGCTCCTCTTGCCCCTCGGATAGATTCAGGAGGATTTCCCTGAACTGAGTTTCTTGAGCGAGAAGGTCCTGGTTATCTGGTTGGAAGGCCATTACTGAAATAAACAGCGAGAAAGGTGAGTGACCTGCAAAAGGGATACCTGTAATGCAATGATGAGTATGACATGTATGCAATGTTTTCAAGGACCTCGCGGGGTAAACAAGACAGTTTGTTAGCATTTGGATCCGGTAGCTTGATTGAAGGAACTGCATGTTGTTGAGAGTCCTTCTTCAAGGTCAAAGGCTCACCATATCCAGTGGGTCATAGCCCCTGATGTGATCGGTGGATCTGGAACTGACTGTTTAACGCTGGTTCGCGAAATGTCGCGGAAGCAAGAGTCGCCACCGTCTTTTATTTTCTCCAAATGGAAAGGACAAAAGCACAGAAAAATTCCTTAAAGAGATTGCTCTCGGTTCGGGAGGTAGGTTATAGAAAGGGAAGGTGTTAGCACCCTTTCTATCCATGGTTATCCATGGGCTCTTAGATACTTGCTCAATGTGTTTTCAAAAATGTTTGTTTGCTTTTCAATGTGGGTTTTAAAAAAGTTTCTTTGAAAAATTTCAATTCGACTCGTACGTCAGAGTGTTTGAAAAGTTTGCTTTGAAAGCTTTTGAAAATGTGTTGGTGTGAAAAGATTTTGATTTGTTTTGTTTTTAAAGAGAGCAAGTATCTACGAGAACCTACCTACCCTAAGGAATTCGTCTGTGTAAATGTCTTTTAAAGTAGTGCCATCCCACCATTGAGAGGTAGGTAGCACCACCGTTGGAGGTATTCGGGTCAATTCGTTTGTAGGGACATGGTGATCACCAGAGCAATGGGAAGACACCTTAGAAGCTACCCTCATGCCAGGTTCCCGGATCATGAGGACTTACTAAGACATCCTCTACTCGACGATCACCTTTCGAAAGGCAACAGTGAGGCGTACCCTAGGGGTGGTGTGTGCGAATTGTGTGTCATGTTTCAGTTATTTGTCTTGTCATGTTTGTCGTGTTCTACGCTTGATTTTATTAAGACATTCATTCTTTCATGCTTAGTTAACAGTTAAATATTTTGCGAGGGAATAAATCTAAACTATTACAAATGGCGCGGGTCCACATCGCCAAAATTAAACCGGACCCGATTTAGCGAAAAAAATAAATAATGCGAAGAAATAAAGTGCGAAAAGTAAAATTACAATGCTTTGGGAGAGATACAGAATTATAATGAACGATAAAAATAAATGCGCGAATTAAATAATTAAAACGAAACTAGGGCGTTGGACCCTTTTGCAAATAATTAAAATTAATAAGGACTTAAAAATTAAAATTAAATGAGAATGATATTTTTGTGTTTTTTAGATTTAATGAGAAAAAGGAATTAATTCAATTAAATTAAACGGCAAACCCTAATTCTAATACTTTTTTTATTTATTATTAAAATATGATCTAAATTAAAACCTAATTTATTTATGCACAATTTTTAATTTATGAAAATAACTAAATAATATTATTCTGAAAAAAGGAAAAATTAAAAGAAAAATCAAAAAAAGATATTAAACCTAAATTCTATTTTTTGGATTTTTTATAAAAAAAGATTAAAACTATAACCTAATTAACCTAAATTATTACAAACATTTGTGAAAATAATTATAATATAAAAATTATATTTTTATTTGGGTATTTTTTACTTTTTATGATGTTTTTATATTTTGATTAAAAATTAATTAAACAATAATTAAAATAAACACAGCAATTAAAATAATAATTAAGAGATAAAAAAAGGAAATTAAATTTGTCAAACCAGAGTGGGGTGTTGTCCCCAAATCAGGAGGTGCAGGCCCTAGAACATTGGCCCAATAAGCTGGAAATTGGTTGACCTTCTTGGATCGTGCGTGGCATATTGACTCACATCCATGGTATGCTTTCAAACTGAACCTTTGATTAAATCTCCAGGACGCGTGGCTAGCTAATTTTTGAATGTGCATGGTATACTGGGATGTTAGCAAAGCATAGGAACCTGCGTTGAAAAATATTATGGAATTTTGCCAGACCTGGGACTTGAACCCAGGTCTTGAAGGTTACAAGCGCAACGTGTTACCACTGAGCCAAACGCGTTAATTGATATATTATTATAAACAAATAATGAAAAAGCAAGACCAACGCATAGGGGTAAAAACGCGCGTAAATTTAAAACATCCAACCATGGCCTGCCAACGCATCATCATCTTCATCCCTTTTTTATTTTTTCTGAAACATAAGCCTATAGCAACGGTTTTAGAAACGTTGTTTTAGAGGGTTTATGAGAAAATAGCGACTGGCCCCTCGACGCTCATAAATTGAGCGCGAGGGTGCCATCTTCTTCGTCTCAACCTGCTTAAGCTAATGGCACTGGTCTGGAAGTGTAATTTTCCCTTGGGCAAAAAACCCCAAATCAAGAAACCTGCAACCCTAAATATCGTTCATGGCCAAATCACATGTATTGCTCAAAGATGAGATTAATTAGTACGGTTAGCTTTAGAACATCATGAGAAACAAGAATTCATAAACAAAAAATGCAAAAGATGTATGATTCGTGGTATATGATTTCAAAAAATTCGCTTTGCAGTTTGAGTTCTAACCAACGATTCTTTGTGCTTTAGTTGATGTTAATGATTGAGGAGCATTCAGTGATGCTTCAGGATGATGATGGAACGAAAATTGAAGCTTCAATCGACCTCTAAGGTTGATTTCAGTGTTTGAGTTTTTAAGAGAAATTTCAATATGCAATGCTTGTTTTGGGCGCAGCTTGCAGTCTTTTTGGCATTAGGTCTTGTTCTTGTATATGTAAGGAACGATTTAGGTCAAAAACATTGAACAAAATCCATGGCCATAATGATTTTTGAAGATTTGATTTCACAAGATCTTTTTTGAATCTTTTTTCATGGTTTTTGGTTCAATCATGCTCAAATCTCATCCAAATTTGCCTAATTGGGATATGCACGAAATAATAAGAATAAACATGCATGAAAAGATTTTTTTAGGTTAAGTTTGATATTTTTCATGTATTTAATTAATTTAAATGAATATAAATTAATATTAATTCAAATAAATAATTAAAAAATATGAAAATACTTCCCTTTGGGCCTAATGGTCGTGCATAGGCTTGGCATGAAGAATCTTGGAAGAAAAATGGGCCCATTTGCATTTTTAGGCCTTTTGCATCAATGTTGACTTTTCAAAATTCCTAAAAATTTCCCAACTTCCACAAGGCATAACTTGGTCAATTTTTAAGCTTTTCACATGTTTTTGGACATTTTGGAAAGGTCTTTGAGTCCTTTAACCAATGCCTTTGGTCCCATGTCATTTTGATTTACCAATCTCAAGTTATGGCCTTTGACTTAAAGTCACTTTTTGTTGACTTTTGAAAATGACCTATAATGTTGAAATTGATAACTTTTTGTGAGAGCATTTCTTGGACTTGGAACATGAAGATGAATTGTAGGAAATGTCTTTCTCTTCAAAATGAGCTTTGGATGGAATTTTTCTGATAATCCATGTGAAAGTTATGCCCTGGTCAATTTCAGTTGACTTTTTCAGCTGTCCAAATATAGCAACTTTTGCATCTTTGATGATTTCTGAGCCAAATTTTGAGAATCATGATCAAGCATTGATCAAATGATGTTTGTGGCTTCAAAATGATATATTGACCAAAAATTTGAACTTTTGACTGTCAAATGACCATTTTGCCCCTACAGTTGACTGTAGTGCAATCTAGGGTTTTGACTGTGCAATTTTGAGCTGAATGCCTTGAAACTTGACATGAGGATACTTGACCATCTTTGTAAGCATATGAGACTTGATTGGGCCTTTGAAAAGTTCATTTGCTTGACCAGAACTCAAACCCTAGTTTTGACTGTATAGGAGACAGTTGAGCTGCATAGTCCTTGGGGAATTTTGTGACCTTGACTTTGACAATTTCTTGATGAATATGGGAGGGCAAATTTTGGGGTACAACAGTTGCCCCTGTTCAATCTTCTTAGACCTGAGGATGCAGATTGGCTGACGTGCCTTTCGTAATCCGAGGGTAGAAGATGATTGAACACTAGAGTGCCCAGAAATTTGCGCTTACATGTTAGCAATGTGATGGGAGAATGGGCTTATAGATGCCATTTGGAGATTGCTGGATAGGATGATGGGCTTATAGATGCCATCTGGATGTTGATCGCGTAGGAGATTCCTTAGCGAGAACCTGCATACCTGCAAAACAGAAAAATGAATACCTGACACGTTGCAGGAGCTGATTTTAGATGCTTGATATAGATATGTCCTGACTGGTTACAGGAGCTGAGTCCGGAGCTTCAAACGCTGATGAATGAACCAGGGATGGTTACTGCCTTAGCATGGATGGTAAGAGAAACCTGAATGATTTCACCCTCAACAACGCTCGTTGAGAAAATCTTGGTGAGAATTACCATCTTCGCAGTGTCAGGAAGAGAACCAAAGGACATTATAATCTCAAAGGGAGTCACCTCACTCACCGTTGGGGAGGGAACTATAGGAAATTATAATCTGGAAGGAAATATCACCTCACTCGCCGTTGGAGAGGGAAACATCTTGAAAGGGAATTACCACCTCACTCGCCGTTGGAGAGGGGACCATAAGAGAATATCATCTCACGCTCATGCCGGAGAGAGGAACATCTGAAGAAGGAATTACCACCTCACACGCCGTTGGAGAGGGGACCATAAGAGAATATCACCTCACACTCATGCCGGAGAGGGAAACATCTGAAGAAGGAATTACCACCTCACACGCCGTTGGAGAGGGGACCATAAGAGAATATCACCTCACGCTCATGCCGGAGAGGGGAACATCTGAAGAAGGAATTACCACCTCACACGCCGTTGGAGAAGGGACCATAAGAGAATATCACCTCACGCTCATGCCGGAGAGGGAAACATCTGAAGAAGGAATTACCACCTCACACGCCGTTGGAGAGGGGACCATAAGAGAATATCACCTCACGCTCATGCCGGAGAGGGGAACATCTGAAGAAGGAATTACCACCTCACACGCCGTTGGAGAGGGGACCATAAGAGGATATCACCTCACGCTCATGCCGGAGAGGGGAACATCTGAAGAAGGAATTACCACCTCACACGCCGTTGGAGAGGGGACCATAAGAGAATATCACCTCACGCTCATGCCGGAGAGGGAAACATCTGGAGAAGGAATTACCACCTCACACGCCGTTGGAGAGGGGACCATAAGAGAATATCACCTCACGCTCATGCCGGAGAGGGAAACATCTGAAGAAGGAATTACCACCTCACACGCCGTTGGAGAGGGGACCATAAGAGAACTTCTACTGAGTCTTTATCAGAAAAATCTGTTTGGAGTCGATTTAACTGGACTGGAGAAGTCCTTTGAAATATGTTTGAGAATTTCAACTGCACCCTTCCTGAAAGATAGAGGTCAGTTATATGCGATGCATGATATGGATCAAGCAAACATGGATACGATTTATATGATATGATGTGTACATGCATGCTATAATGATGTATGTGATGATTCATGTATGTTTTCGTCTAGGAAAATAAATCCTTGACGGGTGCCGGGAAGTCATATCCTGGGCTGATGTTGAGGAAGAGATTTTGCTTCCGCTGTGGATGATTGTTGCAAGAATACCGGTAGGAGAAGATAACTCCGTTGAGGAATAAACTTGGCAAATGAAATAATTCTGCGGGAGAGAAGATACTCTAGCGATCATGATGGGGAATGCTACTCTGTGGGGATAGCGATGCTTTGCTGAGTTGATGAAGATAACTTCGCTGGGGATACCGTTGATGAGTTATGCTGGGGATATCCTTGTTGTGCTGGAAGTGTTGATGGACTTCGCTGGGGGTAGGAAGATATTTTGCCGAGGACGCTCTTTCCGTGGCTTTTGGCTGAGGATAACCCAGTTATATCCTGTTGAGGAAATAACTCTTTGAATAAAGCCGGGAGACGCGTTCGTGCTCTGCGGGGATAAGCTTCCAGAATCTACTAGGGATAAGCTTACTGCTTGGGGAGGTAAATTCCAACTTTCCTGGGGAACTGGATTGGACTTTCCTGGGGAAGTTTTGAACTGTGGGGGAAGTGATTCCATTGAATGTTTGATGTTCCACCGGGGAACCATCTTTAGACCAAGATTGTCGTGGATGCTTGTTAAGAATATATGTATATGCTGCTGGGGAAGTATTGAGATCTACAGGAGGATACTCAATTTCCTTGATATTTGATGATTTGCTTGGGGAAGAATGTATTGTTTTACTGAACTACTCTCTGGGGAATTAAGATACTCGGTCATGTTCTTTGGCTGAACCTACCTTGGTACCTTGGAGGATAGAACAATTAGACTGCTCAGACAACTCTTTATTGCCCCTTTTTCTAGTGTCACCTGTAATTAATTCCTTTGTTTCGTATGCAAATATTCATGAATTAGCAAATTATTGTCAATGCATACATCACAAATTGAACCTTGGACGTTCTTCGCAAAACAAAACAGAAAAAAGAAAAACACTTGGCACATTTAACTGAAGATATATTTTTATTGATTTTTGAATGGCCTGAATAGGCGTTTTGTATACAAGAGGCTGACGTCCTAGTAAGAGGTACGTCGCCGATCAAAAGAGTTTATACAAGTTTTGTACAAAAAGAAAATAAAACAGCTGTGTGAAAGATGAATGATCCACTGGGTTTCAATTCTGCTATTGCCTTTATAACTCCGAGCGTCTCATCACTTGATGACCTTGGTTGAAGGTGAAGCTGACTGATTGATGCCGTTTTGAATTTGATGCAGATACCGGATTCTGGATGCAAAGTGATCAATGAGACATAGTTTTACGCTTTTATCCCTAACTTTTGCCTGGACCGCCCTTTCGGGTTTTCAGTCCACCGGGATACCCATTTTTGCCCAAGCCGCCCTTTCAGGTTTTCGACTTGCCGGGTGTACAGATTTTTTTTCATTTTCATCCCTACATTTTGCCCGAACCCTTTTGGTTCGACGGGAAGCCCTAATTTTTGCCTAGGCATGTCAGCCTAGCGGGTCTTTTTTCATGCGTAGTATTTTTTAACTATGTCTGCATTGGCGGGGTGAGGAAGGTCGTCACCATCCATGTTAGTTAAGATCATTGCTCCTCCTGAGAACACATGCTTAACCACAAATGGCCCTTCATATGTAGGGGTCCATTTGCCCCTTGGATCACTCTGAGGAAGGATGATTCTCTTGATAACCAGATCCCCAACTTGATATTCCTGTGGTCTGACTTTCTTGTTAAATGCCCTGATCATCCGTTTCTGATACGTCTGACCATGACAGATAGCAGCAAGTCTCTTTTCATCAATGAGATTGAGTTGGTCAAGTCGTGTCTGGATCCAATCATCTTCGTTCAGGTTTGCATCCTTCATTATCCGGAGAGAGGGAATTTGTACTTCGATCGGCAAGACGGCCTCCATGCCATAAACCAGAGAGAAGGGAGTTGCCCCGGTTGACGTCCTAGCTGAGGTACGGTACCCATGCAAAGCGAACGGTAACATCTCGTGCCAATCTTTGTACGTCACTGTCATTTTCTGCACGATCTTCTTGATGTTCTTATTTGCTGCTTCTACAGCCCCATTCATCTTCGGTCTGTAAGGAGAAGAATTGTGGTGCTGTATCTTGAACTGTTCGCAAAGCTCAGCAATTATCTTATTGTTCAGATTGGTACCGTTGTCTGTAATAATCCGATCAGGGACGCCGTATCGACAGATCAGGTTGTGCCGAATGAACCGTGCCACAACAGTCTTGGTTACTGTAGCATAGGATGCTGCCTCAACCCACTTTGTAAAATAATCAATTGCTACTAGGATGAAGCGATGTCCATTGGATGCTGTAGGTTTTATCTCGCCGATCATGTCTATGCCCCACATCGCAAACGGCCAAGGCGCAGTCAGAACATTCAGGGGAACCGGAGGAACATGCACCTTATCTGCATAGATCTGGCACTTGTGGCATGTCCTGGAGTGTTGGTAGCAGTCGGCTTCCATTGTGGACCAGTAATATCCTGCCCGTAGGATCTTTTTAGCCATAGTATGCCCACTAGAATGCGTACCAAAGGTCCCTTCGTGTAGCTCTTCCATGATTCTTTCCGCTTCGATCTTATCCACACAACGCCGTAAGGTAGAATCATGGTTTCGCTTGTACAAGACGCCGTTGCTTAGGAAGAACTTGGCTGCGAACCTCCTCAGGAATTTCTTATCGTTGATAGAGGCACCTTCAGGGTATTCCTGAGCTTCCAGATATCTCTTCACTTCGTGGTACCAAGGCTTCTCAGTTACCAATTCAGTTTCGAGATCACAACAGTATGCCGGTTCGTCCAGTTTCCAGATGATAATCCGGGGAGCTTCATTTTCCCATTTAACCTTGAACATTGAAGACATTGTAGCTAACGCGTCCGCTAACTGATTCTCTTCTCTTGGAAAGTTCTCAAAGGTTATCTCTGTAAAGTGGGGAATCAGGGTCAACACACATTCTCTGTAAGGGATCAAGTTTGGATGTTTCGTATCCCACTCTCCTTTGATCTGATTGATCACAAGAGCGGAATCTCCGAAGACACTTAGAAATTTGATCCTTAGGTCAATCGCTGCTTGAAGACCCATGATGCATGCCTCATACTCCGCCATGTTGTTGGTACAGTTGAAGCACAGCCGGGCAGTGAGTGGAGTATGAGTACCTTGTGGAGATATGATTATGGCGCCGATACCATTTCCCAAAGCATTGGAAGCTCCGTCAAAGTTCATAGACCATCGGGATCCTGGTTCAGGTCCTTCATCCGGTCCCGGTACTTCACAATCAGTTACTATCATGATGCTTTCATCCGGAAACTCGAAGTTCATTGATTGGTAGTCATCTACAGCTTGATGAGCTAAGTGGTCTGCCAGTACACTCCCCTTGATGGCTTTCTGGGTTGTATACTGAATGTCGTATTCCGTCAAGATCATTTGCCATCTTGCAATTCTCCCAGATAGAGCGGGCTTTTCGAATATGTACTTTATAGGATCCATCTTTGAGATCAACAAAGTAGTGTGAGTCAGCATATACTGTCTCAGCCGGCGAGCAGCCCATACCAAAGCGCAGCAAGTTTTCTCAAGCAGTGAGTATCGGGTCTCACAGTCGGTAAACTTTTTGCTAAGGTAATAAATGGCATGCTCTTTTCGGCCAGACTCGTCATGCTGCCCCAGCACACACCCCATTGAGTTGTCTAGCACTGTTAGATATAGGATCAGAGGTCTCCCTTCAACCGGTGGCATAAGGATAGGTGGTTCTTGGAGATACTCTTTGATTTTGTCGAATGCAGCCTGACATTCATCGTTCCAACGTACTACCTGATCTTTCTTCAACAGCTTGAAGATTGGCTCACAGGTAGCGGTCAGATGAGAGATGAATCGAGCGATGTAATTCAGGCGCCCTAAAAAGCCTCTGACTTCCTTCTCTGTCTTGGGAACTGGCATCTCTTGAATAGCCTTGACCTTAGCAGGGTCCACTTGAATGCCTTTATCACTGACCACGAAGCCTAGCAACTTCCCAGATCTTACCCCGAAGGTGCACTTGTTCGGGTTCAATCTCAGCTTGTACAGTTTCAACCGGTCAAACAACTTCTGCAGATGATCTAGATGCTCTTCCTCTGTCTGGGACCTAGCGATCATGTCGTCCACATACACTTCGATCTCATGATGGATCATATCATGAAATAAGGCAACCATGGCACGTTGGTAGGTTGCCCCAGCATTCTTTAATCCGAACGGCATGACCTTGTAACAGAAGGTGCCCCACTGAGTAACAAATGTAGTCTTTTCCATGTCTTCAGGTGCCATCTTGATCTGATTGTAGCCTGAAAAGCCATCCATGAAAGAGAATACTTTGTGTTGAGCTGTATTATCCACAAGGACATCAATGTGAGGCAGGGGGAAATCATCCTTGGGGCTGGCCCTGTTCAGATCCCTATAATCGACACACATTCTGACCTTACCGTCCTTTTTAGGTACCGGCACCACGTTAGCAACCCACTGAGGGTAAGAAGTTACTGCAAGGAACCCGGCATCAAACTGTTTCATCACCTCGGCCTTAATCTTCTCTGACATCTCTGGACGCATCCGACGGACCTTTTGTTTAACTGGAGGGCAGTCTTCGTAGGACCAGGCAAAGATCTCCATATAGTCATGTAACATCTTGGTTAACCGTTGCTTCACGCTGAGCTCTAGGTTGGCACCAATCTTTACCTCTTTTCTGTCTGCCTCAGTACCCAAGTTTATGGTTTCCACTGGCTCTTCATGGGGTTGAATTGCCCGCTCTTCCTGAAGCAACAGTCTTGCAAGCTCGCCAGGCACTTCGCAATCATCTTCACCTTCGTCTTCGGCTAAATTGATCGGATTTTCGAAGTCATAATTGGCATTAGCAGAGCTGTTATCAGTGAGATCCAGAGTGGATTGGAACCTGTATGAGTGAGTGTGTGTGTGTAAATACAGCTGCTTTGAAAATTATGTAAAGGAAAGGAAAGATAGAAAAGGAACACAATATTTGCAATGCGAAAAACGTCCAAGATTTTCATTCATGATGTATAAAATGACAGTTCATATGCCCTCACCAATAGAACCACGGTGCCTCGGGTAAGACACCGGGCCATAGAGTTTATCAATGTTTATTACAAAAATATCAAAACATGGGAATTTATTACTGTGTCACAAAGGTAACAGGGGTATGATCCTTTGCACTCCAATTGTTCAATCCTTCTTCGGCCGTCGGATAAATCCAGCTGTTGAATTCGGCTTCGTCCACTTCAAGGTCTTCCCCGACAGCATTCGCTTCTGAACCTTTAATAAATACCGGAGGCCTTCCGATCTTCTCTTTCCTCATAGCTCTCTGCCCTTCTGAGGTGAAACCCAGCCCAAGTTTATCAGTTTTCTGGGTGAAGTCTGGAAGTCTGCCCCAGTTGGCACCTTCACCCTTCTGCACCACAGCCCTGGCATCCTTTAGGGAAGGCATCTTCAGAGGACCACCTGCTTCTGCTGTTTCTGTTGCGATTGGAAACACCTCCTCGAAATGCTGAAAGGGGGTCTCAATGAACTCCCCATCCATCTCAATGTATCTGAACGAGTTCAGGTGGCTCACCATGTATTCTTCCTCACCTTGCACGGTGACGATCTTCCCTCTGACGGGGTACTTCAGCTTTTGATGCAAGGTAGAGGTCACTGCCCCAGCCTTATGTATCCAGGGTCGACCCAGCAGACAAGAGTAAGATGGACGGATGTCCATCACATAAAAAGTGGAGTCGAACACCTGAGAGCCTACACGAATCGGAATGTCCACCTCCCCATGGACCATCCTCTTTGAACCATCAAAGGCCCTGACGATAATGTTGCTGGGTTTCAAATCCAGGCCTTCACAATCTAGACGATCCAGAGCCTTCTTGGGTAGCACATTCAAAGATGACCCAGTATCAACCAACACATGTGCCAAGGTGGTGCCCCTGCATTCGATTGAGACATGCAGAGCATCATTATGATCTTTCCCCTTCGTGGTCAAATCAGCGTCTGAAAAACCCAAGCCATTGTCTGCCGTTAGACTTGCCACGCAATCGGTGAACTGGACTGCAGAGGTTTCATGTGGCACATGGGCCTTCTTGAGGAATGAGATGAGGGCCTTTGCATGGGCCTCAGAGCACAGCAGTAAAGAGAGCATGGAGATCTTGGAGGGCGTATGCCCCAACTGTTCCACAACGTTAAAATCGCTCTTCTTTATAATCTTCAAAATCTCCTCCATCTCTTGTGGGGAGGCCTCCGCAGCTATGGGTATGGGTACCTCCATCTGGGCAGGCTCAGTTTCAATTCCCTTGCCCCGAGCATGGGATGACTCGGCAGCAGGAGATACAATAGGATCAGCAGCAGGAATAACAACTTGATCAGCAACGGGAGTAGGTGTACTTGCAGGAATTATCAGGAGCGGTCTTCGGCTAGCAGGTGGCGCAATGTCAGGCGAGAAGAGCCTGCCACTGCGGGTAACTTTGGCCGGGCCAGTGATGTCACAGATGCTGGCGCCAGCGTTGAGCTCTTGTTTAACTCCGTTTATATATACATCTGCCCCATAGTGCCAAGGGACAGCTTTGTTGGATACATAGGGCAGGGGCCCAGGAACAGTGATAGTGACAGGTGCGACGGTCAGAATTTGAACGGGCTTCTTCTGGAGAGCCGGGATCGGATTGTTGAAGATAGTCACCACAGAGACCTCTTCCATTGGAACCATACGAACAGCAGACTTCTTGAATAGAATCTCCTTACTATCCATTAAGCTTTGGATGCCTAACTTTAGCAAGGGACAACCGGATGGGGACACAACACAGAACAGGCAACCCTCACTACAACCCGGAAATAAACCGGCCTGCAGTAGGTTCTTCTTAATGATCTTTAAAGGAGTGGCTAGATCATCCACAGAAACAGCATAAACATCTTCATCAATAGCATTTACCCCGTGCTGAGGCATAGGGGCAGTAACTACATTCGGCTTTGCAGGCGCTTCGAATTGTATCTCTTTAGCATCGATAAGGTCTTGCACCTTGTTCTTTAACGCCCAACAGTCATCAGTGGCATGCCCCGGGCTGTCTGAATGGTAAGCACAACGGGCATTCGGGTTGTACTTAGGAGAGGTAGTGTTTGAGAACTTTGGCGCCTCCTTGACAGTCACCAAATTGGTGGATAGTAACTGTGGCAGGATTTGCGATAGGGTCATGCTTAACCGGGTAAACTCTCTCCGGGGTCTATCAGCCCTTTGAGGATTGTTTGGCCGGGGAGCGGCAGCAGGCGTAGCGATCATGACCGCACTGACAGATTGGCGGTGATCAGGTCTTTCTGATTTCCTGGAGCCATACACGGCACTAGACTCCTTCTTAAATGGTTTCTTGTCCGACCCAGATGGTGATGCAGCCTTTGCAATCTTCCCAGACTTCAACCCAGCTTCAATTCTCTCTCCTGTTAAGATCAAATCAGTGAAACCAGCAGAAGAATTCCCAATGAGATGGTTAAAAAACGGCCCAGATAGGGTCCCCAAGAACATGTCCACTAACTCTCGATCAGTCAAAGGTGGCTGCACCCTGCCAGCCAGATCTCTCCACTTCTGCGCGTACTCTTTAAAACCTTCACTTGCACCTAACGACATACCCTGGAGCTGAGTACGTGTAGGGGCAAGGTCGGCATTATACTGATACTGCTTATAGAAAGCAGTAGCCAGCTCCTCCCAGTTACGAACTTTGGTTCCATCCAGCTGATAGAACCATTCGAGATGAGTCCCTGAAAGACTCTCCTGGAAGAAGTGGATCCATAGATTCTTGTCCGCAGAGTACGGCTGGATCTTTCGAACATAGGACCTCAAATGCAGCTTGGGACAGGATGCCCCGTCATACTTGGAAAAGGTTGGAGCTTTGAACTTGTGCGGGATAATTACACCAGTCGAAAAACCCAGGTCTCCGAAATCCAGCCCAGGTGCCTGTTGCACCTCCATAGCCTTCAACCTGTCCTCCAGTTGTCTGTACCTGTCATCTGCAGGAGGATACTGTTCCTCATCAAAATCTGTCTCGTTGTCGGAGACCACTGGAGTAGGAACCTTGACTTCTGCCTGAGAAGGACTCTTGCCAGCAGAAGAAGCAGCCTCTTCATGTTGCAGAGTATTGCCCAACCTTCGGCCCGAGTTGAATAGAACAGTTCTTCTCTTTTTCTTCTTTTTCAGGAGCATAGTCTTTAATTCCTCTTGGCCCTTAGCTAGACCCATGATTAGTTCTTGAAACTGCGCATTCTGCGCCTGGAGGGCCTTGATTGAAGTCTCTGTTGATTCAGATCCTGGATTCATGATGCTGAAATAAACAGCGAAGAACTGTAAGCAACCTGAAAAAAGGGGAAAACCTGCTATGCACATGATGTATGAAATGCGTATGCAATGCATTCAAGGGTTCGAAAGTTCAAATTTGTTGTAGACAAGAAAAGAACACACGTTATCATTAAAGAAATCATTGTTTAATACATCAAGGCCTCATGGGCAAAAGTACAAAAATCAAGTCAATCCCAAAATACACTGCGCATCCTCTTCGGAGCTATGTAGGTGTTGAGATTCCTCTCCTCATGCAACAGGCGAGTGAGCTCCAAGACCTTCTTTTCACTGGCATGCAGGCTAGTCTCAAGAGAATTCCGCTCTTCCTTAAGCTGGATCCAGCTCTTCTGCATCTCTTCCCAGGATGTGGGCATATCGGGGTGCTGAATAACATGAGACACTTCCCCTTCCAAGACAGGTTCTTTGATTACTGGAAGCATGTGAGGATAAGGCATTACTAACTTCTGAGAGCGGGCGCGTACCCACCTGAGATAAGGCTCCAAAGGGATGGAGTTCCTGTGCCCCAGTGTCTTGCTGTCTATCCTACTAGGCATCCTCCAGGCTCTGATAAATCTCTGACGAAGTCCTTGAGTATCACTGTCGAAGTCAAAAACTATGTCAGGAATCAACATGTCATGAGGACCGTCCCTCCGAGCATAACCAAACTGTCTCCAAGCCAGGCATGGGCTATAAGTAATACCTCCTCTGATTCCAAGTAAAGGAACATTAGGGTACTCCCCACAACGATCAATGATAGTGACATCTCCTCTGGATCTAGGACACCAATGTATATCTGCATGTGTAAGAGTCATCAACCGTTGTGACCATCTCAAACCCCGCTCATTCTTCAGGACTGATTGGGGAAGGTGCGAAATAAACCACCTTCCCAGGAGAGGAGTGCAACACATAAGGACACCTCTTTTTCTCATGGTTCGAGTGTAACATGAGTGAAGGATGTCCCCCAGCAACGTAGGTATAGGATTCCTGGACATAAAGATCTGAACGGCACTGATATCAATGAGCTGATCTGGGTTAGGGAACAATACCAAACCATAAACAAGGAGGGCCACAATCTCTTCAAAAGCTTGCAAGTCAAGGGAGTTCCAACATTCAAGGGCCTTTTCAAACAGAAACCTGGCTAAGAACCCTTTGATACCACTTCTAACTTCCCAATGTCCTTTGAGGTCAGATGACTGTAGGTGCAAGGCTTTAGCAATCTCTTCAAGCTTAGGTTCCTTTTCTGTACCGTTGAAGGGTAGCTGATCAAGGATAGGGATCTTCAGGAGCCGGGAGAACTCCTCCAATGTAGGTACCAACTGATAGTCCAAGAAGGTAAAACAGTGATGCAGAGGGTCAAAGAACTGGAACAAGACCTTTATCATATCTTCCTCAATGTTGGTGTTGACCAAGCTGATGAGGCTTCCATGCCTGTCACTGAATGAAGAGTTCTCGGGAATCCTGGATATAAGCTCCTTAAGCTGAGGAGGGACCCTTACAAGATTGACCTGAATTGTCTTTCTACGAGCAGTTTCCATGTCCTACAAAACAAGAACAAAGATGAAAATTCGAACCCCTGAAATGGTTAGTCAATGCATATGATGCTGGATGATGTCATGATGCTATGATTAAACACACCACAGATATTTACAAAGACAAACATGTAAGGCAAACAAGGCACACAAGACAAGCCCTTAGGGTTTAAGGCCAGCATGGGGTCTGGGTAGTACCCTCTTGAAGTTGGTGGGTTCAACCTGTCCTAATCAAAGTAACCGGGTTCTAAGGTTCCCAATATCACGGGATTGCTTTCATTGTTCATCGTTTCGATTTAGCCACTGAACTGGCGACCGAAATATTCCAGGAAAGCAACCCTCAATTGAGCGTAGTATCGAGTATCAACCAACCTCGGACTGCACCAAAGTCAGTTATCTCACTACCCTAAAGAGGCCAAGATAGTTCAATTAAGGTTCCTAAGGTCTGTTGATGCTTCACGACACCACGCGGAGGCCCCGTACTCTCCTTGACTGAACTCAAGGGTTACCGGTACACACCAAAGTGCCACATCAACGTAGCAGACTGTTTCAACCATGTCGGTATACCCCGCACAGTTCCCTCACAGCCTTGTTGCTACTTTCTAAGAAGGTATCCCCAGATCCGGGTTAGGATCTATAGAACTCCCAAGCAACCCACAATTTAAAGCAAGCAAAGAAGACAATTGAAAACACAGTTATGAACTACCCTAAGGTACACCTCACTTTAAGTTAAGTCCCCAGCAGAGTCGCCAGTTCTGTGATCGGTGGATCTGGAACTGACTGTTTAACGCTGGTTCGCGAAATGTCGCGGAAGCAAGAGTCGCCACCGTCTTTTATTTTCTCCAAATGGAAAGGACAAAAGCACAGAAAAATTCCTTAAAGAGATTGCTCTCGGTTCGGGAGGTAGGTTATAGAAAGGGAAGGTGTTAGCACCCTTTCTATCCATGGTTATCCATGGGCTCTTAGATACTTGCTCAATGTGTTTTCAAAAATGTTTGTTTGCTTTTCAATGTGGGTTTTAAAAAAGTTTCTTTGAAAAATTTCAGTTCGACTCGTACGTCAGAGTGTTTGAAAAGTTTGCTTTGAAAGCTTTTGAAAATGTGTTGGTGTGAAAAGATTTTGATTTGTTTTGTTTTTAAAGAGAGCAAGTATCTACGAGAACCTACCTACCCTAAGGAATTCGTCTGTGTAAATGTCTTTTAAAGTAGTGCCATCCCACCATTGAGAGGTAGGTAGCACCACCGTTGGAGGTATTCGGGTCAATTCGTTTGTAGGGACATGGTGATCACCAGAGCAATGGGAAGACACCTTAGAAGCTACCCTCATGCCAGGTTCCCGGATCATGAGGACTTACTAAGACATCCTCTACTCGACGATCACCTTTCGAAAGGCAACAGTGAGGCGTACCCTAGGGGTGGTGTGTGCGAATTGTGTGTCATGTTTCAGTTATTTGTCTTGTCATGTTTGTCGTGTTCTACGCTTGATTTTATTAAGACATTCATTCTTTCATGCTTAGTTAACAGTTAAATATTTTGCGAGGGAATAAATCTAAACTATTACAAATGGCGCGGGTCCACATCGCCAAAATTAAA
Organism: Vicia faba; assembly: GCA_948472305.1. Classification (NCBI taxonomy): domain Eukaryota; kingdom Viridiplantae; phylum Streptophyta; class Magnoliopsida; order Fabales; family Fabaceae; genus Vicia; species Vicia faba. The sequence goes on from OX451739.1 coordinate 186,898,091, forward strand.
CCGGACCCGATTTAGCGAAAAAAATAAATAATGCGAAGAAATAAAGTGCGAAAAGTAAAATTACAATGCTTTGGGAGAGATACAGAATTATAATGAACGATAAAAATAAATGCGCGAATTAAATAATTAAAACGAAACTAGGGCGTTGGACCCTTTTGCAAATAATTAAAATTAATAAGGACTTAAAAATTAAAATTAAATGAGAATGATATTTTTGTGTTTTTTAGATTTAATGAGAAAAAGGAATTAATTCAATTAAATTAAACGGCAAACCCTAATTCTAATACTTTTTTATTTATTATTAAAATATGATCTAAATTAAAACCTAATTTATTTATGCACAATTTTTAATTTATGAAAATAACTAAATAATATTATTCTGAAAAAAGGAAAAATTAAAAGAAAAATCAAAAAAAGATATTAAACCTAAATTCTATTTTTTGGATTTTTTATAAAAAAAGATTAAAACTATAACCTAATTAACCTAAATTATTACAAACATTTGTGAAAATAATTATAATATAAAAATTATATTTTTATTTGGGTATTTTTTACTTTTTATGATGTTTTTATATTTTGATTAAAAATTAATTAAACAATAATTAAAATAAACACAGCAATTAAAATAATAATTAAGAGATAAAAAAAGGAAATTAAATTTGTCAAACCAGAGTGGGGTGTTGTCCCCAAATCAGGAGGTGCAGGCCCTAGAACATTGGCCCAATAAGCTGGAAATTGGTTGACCTTCTTGGATCGTGCGTGGCATATTGACTCACATCCATGGTATGCTTTCAAACTGAACCTTTGATTAAATCTCCAGGACGCGTGGCTAGCTAATTTTTGAATGTGCATGGTATACTGGGATGTTAGCAAAGCATAGGAACCTGCGTTGAAAAATATTATGGAATTTTGCCAGACCTGGGACTTGAACCCAGGTCTTGAAGGTTACAAGCGCAACGTGTTACCACTGAGCCAAACGTGTTAATTGATATATTATTATAAACAAATAATGAAAAAGCAAGACCAACGCATAGGGGTAAAAACGCGCGTAAATTTAAAACATCCAACCATGGCCTGCCAACGCATCATCATCTTCATCCCTTTTTTATTTTTTCTGAAACATAAGCCTATAGCAACGGTTTTAGAAACGTTGTTTTAGAGGGTTTATGAGAAAATAGCGACTGGCCCCTCGACGCTCATAAATTGAGCGCGAGGGTGCCATCTTCTTCGTCTCAACCTGCTTAAGCTAATGGCACTGGTCTGGAAGTGTAATTTTCCCTTGGGCAAAAAACCCCAAATCAAGAAACCTGCAACCCTAAATATCGTTCATGGCCAAATCACATGTATTGCTCAAAGATGAGATTAATTAGTACGGTTAGCTTTAGAACATCATGAGAAACAAGAATTCATAAACAAAAAATGCAAAAGATGTATGATTCGTGGTATATGATTTCAAAAAATTCGCTTTGCAGTTTGAGTTCTAACCAACGATTCTTTGTGCTTTAGTTGATGTTAATGATTGAGGAGCATTCAGTGATGCTTCAGGATGATGATGGAACGAAAATTGAAGCTTCAATCGACCTCTAAGGTTGATTTCAGTGTTTGAGTTTTTAAGAGAAATTTCAATATGCAATGCTTGTTTTGGGCGCAGCTTGCAGTCTTTTTGGCATTAGGTCTTGTTCTTGTATATGTAAGGAATGATTTAGGTCAAAAACATTGAACAAAATCCATGGCCATAATGATTTTTGAAGATTTGATTTCACAAGATCTTTTTTGAATCTTTTTTCATGGTTTTTGGTTCAATCATGCTCAAATCTCATCCAAATTTGCCTAATTGGGATATGCACGAAATAATAAGAATAAACATGCATGAAAAGATTTTTTTAGGTTAAGTTTGATATTTTTCATGTATTTAATTAATTTAAATGAATATAAATTAATATTAATTCAAATAAATAATTAAAAAATATGAAAATACTTCCCTTTGGGCCTAATGGTCGTGCATAGGCTTGGCATGAAGAATCTTGGAAGAAAAATGGGCCCATTTGCATTTTTAGGCCTTTTGCATCAATGTTGACTTTTCAAAATTCCTAAAAATTTCCCAACTTCCACAAGGCATAACTTGGTCAATTTTTAAGCTTTTCACATGTTTTTGGACATTTTGGAAAGGTCTTTGAGTCCTTTAACCAATGCCTTTGGTCCCATGTCATTTTGATTTACCAATCTCAAGTTATGGCCTTTGACTTAAAGTCACTTTTTGTTGACTTTTGAAAATGACCTATAATGTTGAAATTGATAACTTTTTGTGAGAGCATTTCTTGGACTTGGAACATGAAGATGAATTGTAGGAAATGTCTTTCTCTTCAAAATGAGCTTTGGATGGAATTTTTCTGATAATCCATGTGAAAGTTATGCCCTGGTCAATTTCAGTTGACTTTTTCAGCTGTCCAAATATAGCAACTTTTGCATCTTTGATGATTTCTGAGCCAAATTTTGAGAATCATGATCAAGCATTGATCAAATGATGTTTGTGGCTTCAAAATGATATATTGACCAAAAATTTGAACTTTTGACTGTCAAATGACCATTTTGCCCCTACAGTTGACTGTAGTGCAATCTAGGGTTTTGACTGTGCAATTTTGAGCTGAATGCCTTGAAACTTGACATGAGGATACTTGACCATCTTTGTAAGCATATGAGACTTGATTGGGCCTTTGAAAAGTTCATTTGCTTGACCAGAACTGAAACCCTAGTTTTGACTGTATAGGAGACAGTTGAGCTGCATAGTCCTTGGGGAATTTTGTGACCTTGACTTTGACAATTTCTTGATGAATATGGGAGGGCAAATTTTGGGGTACAACACCTGACTTTAGTCATCATGTCTGGTTTTGATTTCCAAGCAACCTTGGTTAGGGGAACCTTCTTCAGGAGTCAGAGCTCACCATACCAAGTGGGTCATAGCCCCTGACAACCTTGGCTAGAGGAAAATAAATCCTCTTTGCCCCTTGCTGGGATAGTTGATTCACCATGACCTGCATCACAAGCCCTTGAGATCCTTGAAATGAGTTAGGATGTAGGATGTATGCAATGGTATGATGTTATGCTATGCATGGGGGTAATGTAAGTAACCCTGTTATGAGTCCCAATTAAGGACTGCAAACCAAAACCTGCAAGAAACTCAAGTAAAACCTGTCATGAGTCCCAGTTAAGGACTATAAACAAAACCTGCAAGTAGTTAGTACACCCTGTTATGAGTCCCAATTAAGGACTATAAACAAAACCTGCAAGAGACTTAGTAAACCCTGTCACGAATCCCAATTAAGGACTATAAACAAAACCTGCAAGTAGTTCATGTGTCAGATAGATAACAAGCATGCAAGTAGTCAAGTACGAAGGCACGCAAGTCACACAAGAGAACCCCTTAGAGTTTAAGGCCAGCATGAGGTCTGGGTATTACCCTCTTGAAGTTGGTGGGTTCATACCTGTCCTATCAAAGTAACCGGGTTCTTAGAGGATCCCAATATCATTGACTACCCTCAATCGGTCATAACTCCAGCATCGCAATCTTTTCTTGCGGCTAGAACCATCACGAGAGTTTAGCCTCAATGGGCGTAGCATACCGCTACTGTTCTAATGGCCAAGTTGTGTCATTTAAGGTTCTAAGGTTGTTGGTGCTTAATGACTCCTCAGAAGACCCATATTCTCCTCGTTGCGACACAAGGGATATCGGTACAGACCAAGGTGCCACACCAACGTAGCCACTGCTTCACCTGTGTCGGTCTACGCCGAACAGGTCCCTCACAGCTTATGCTACCTAAACAGGGTATCCCCAGATCCGGGTTAGGATCTATGTAACTCCGATGCAACCCACAATAGTAAAGCAAGCAAATCAATACAATTGAAAACACAGTTATGAACTAGCCCTAAGGTACACCTCACTTTAAGTAGGTATCCCCAGCAGAGTCGCCAGTTCTGTGATCGGTGGATCTGGAACTGACTGTTTAACGCTGGTTCGCGAAATGTCGCGGAAGCAAGAGTCGCCATCGTCTTTTATTTTCTCCAAATGGAAAGGACAAAAGCACAGAAAAATTCCTTAAAGAGATTGCTCTCGGTTCGGGAGGTAGATTATAGAAAGGGAAGGTGTTAGCACCCTTTCTATCCATGGTTATCCATGGGCTCTTAGATACTTGCTCATTGTGTTTTCAAAAATGGTTTGTTTGCTTTTCAATATGGGTTTTAAAAAGTTTCTTTGAAAATTCCAGTTCGACTCTTGTATCAGTCCTCAAGAGTGTTTGAAAAATTGTTTTCGAAAGCTTTTTGAAAAGGTGTCGGTGTGAAAAGTATTTTTGAATTTTGTTTTGAAATTAGAGCAAGTATCTAGAGTCGTCTACCTACCCTAAGGAATTCGTCTGTGTAAATGTCCTTTAAAGTAGTGCCATCCCACCATTGAGAGGTAGGTAGCACCACCGTTGGAGGTGTTCGGGTCAATTCGAGGTTCGGGACATGGTGATCACCGGAGCAATAGGAAGACACCTTAGAAGCTACCCTCATGCCAGGTTCCCGGATCATGAGGACTTACTAAGACATCCTCTACTCGACGATCACCTTTCGAAGGCAAGGCAACAGTGAGGCGTACCCTAGGGGTGGTGTGTGCGATTCGTGTGTCGTTTTCATTTGCATTTATCTTGTCATGTTATTGGTGTTCTACGCTTGATTTTATTTTGTCCATACATTCTTTCATGTCATTTGATTAACAGTTAAAAAGTTGCAAGGAAAGTAAATTCTAAGCTATTACAAACGGCGCGGGTCCACATCGCCAAAATTAACCAGGACCCGATTTGACGGAAAATAATTAAACAAAGTAAATAAAGAATTAAAAAGTGCGAGTAATTGAAAGGTTACATGGCCTTGGGAGAGATACATAATATTATAAAGAAATAAAAATAAATGCGAATTAATAAGAATTAAAACGAAACGAGGGCGTTGGACCCTTTTGCAAAAATTGAATTAACGATGAATTAATTAATTAAAAAGAAAGCAAGAATTTGTTTTTTGGTATTTTATGTTTTTTAAGATTTAATATGAAAAGGGAGAATTAATTAAAATCAAAATAAGATGCAAACCCTAATTCTAGTTATTTTTTAATTTATTAAGAAATATTGAAATTTTTAACCTAAATTAAACCTAATTTTTACATGCAAATTTGATTATAAAAATAAATAAAATAAATATTTAATTATTCGAAAGAAAAAAAATGAAAAGGATGAAAAATTCATTAAACCTAATTCTATGCCTATTTTAGATTTTTATTATGAAAACATTAACTTAAACCCTAATTTAAAGCTAAATAATTATTTGCATTTATTTACAAAAAGTATTAAAATAAAATATTTATTATATTTTTTATCTTTTCTGATTTTTATGCATTTTTTATATTCATGAAAATAAGTAATTAATTTAAACAAATAATAATTAAAAGAAATAGAGTTAAATAAATAAATAAAAAATAAAGAAAGTGAAAAATATGCAAACCTAGAGGGGTGGTAGTCCCCAAAGTGGAGGTATGGCCCAAGAAATCTGAGCCCAATAACCTTCAGGTCCGCTGACTTTTCCAGACACCATGTGGCACCTTTGACTAGGGTTTAGGGTATTCCTCCAATCTATGCCTTTGATTTGGTGCTCCGGGACGCGTGGACGACTGGATTTGGAAGATGCATGATGGTCTTCAGTTCAAACGCTACATATGAACGTTAATGGAAAAATAATATTGAAAACATGCAGACCTGGGGCTCGAACCCAGGTCATGTGCTTTACCACCAATTCTGCTTGCCAGCTGAGCCAATTGCGCGTTCTGATTAATAAACAACTAATAAATATTATAAAAGAAAACAAGAATGTTAGTGGGTCTGCGCGCGAATTTTTGAATCTGCCTATCACCGTTTGCCACGATATCGTCTTCTCCACATTCCTGAAACACAAATACATTAAGCCACGGTTTTTCACGTGTTCTCCTAGGCCGTCTATGGGAAAATAGCGATTAAGCCTAGGACGCTCATAAATTGAGCGCGAGCATGGATTCTCCTTCGTCCAAGTGCGCTTATTCTAATGGTATGGGTCTGGAAGGCCAATTTTTCTTGGTTCCAAAATCCCCAATTTAAGGTCCTGCAAACCCTAAAGTACAGCCATGGCGATTTCTTGTATAGCTCATAAAAACACAATCAATTCATACAGTTAGCTTCAGAACACATTACTCAATATAAATGCATAATCAAAATGCCATGAAAACGCCTAAATCTGGAAATACGATTTTGAAAAATATAAGAAAAAAGTGGATTTCTGTATACCAATTCAACGCGTTAGGATTGATGTTCTTGATTGGAATACGTTCAGTAATCTTCAAGGAAGCTAATGGAATGGAAATCGTGGCTTGAAACCACCTGCAAGTTAGTTTTCAGATTTGAGTTTCTTTGCCAATTTTTCAAGTTTGATAATGCTCTTCTGCGCAGCTTCAATTGTCCTCAGCATTAGGGTTGTCCTTTTGCTTTTGTATTGAGTCCATTAGGTCAAGAAAAATAGAACAAATCCATTGTATTCATTGATTTTGAAAATTTGATTTTCAATATCTTTTTTCAATCTTTTCCATGTGTTTTTTGTTCTCAATCATACCAATCAATCCAAATCTTTCCATGTTGGGATATGCACGAATTATTGATGATATAATGTGCACAAAAAGATTGAAAAAATTAGGTTAGACATTTTTCATATATTTAATTTGATTTAAATGAATTATTATAAATAAAAATTCAAATAAATAAATAAAAAATGAATAAAGACTTCCCTTTGGGCCAAGTGGTCGTGCACATGCCATGGATGATGATTTGTGGAAGAAAAATGGGCCCATTAGCAATTTTAGGTCATTTGCATCAATGTTGACTTTTCAAAATATCCAAAACTTTCCCAAATTCTACAAGGCATAACTTGCTCAATTTTTAAGCTTTTCTCATGTTCTTGGACATTTTGGAAAGGTCTTTGAGTCCTCTAACCAATGTCGTTGGTCCCATGTCATTTTGATTTACCAATCTCAAGTTATGGCCTTTTACTTAAAGTCCCTTTTTGTTGACTTTTGAAAATGACCTATAATGTTGAAATTGATAACTTTTTGTGAGGGCATTTCTTGGACTTGAAGTATGAAGATGAGTTGTAGGAAATGTCTTTCTCTTCAAAATGAGCATTGGATGGAATTTTTCTGATAATCCATGTGAAAGTTATGCCCTGGTCAATTTACAGTTGACCTTTTTCAGTTGTCCAAATAAGGAAACTTTTGCATCTTGATGATTTTTGAGCCAAACTTTGAGAATCATGATCAAGCATTGATCAAATGATGTTTGTGGCTTCAAAATGATATGTTGACCAAAAATTTGAACTTCTGACTGTCAAATGACCATTTTGCCCCTACAGTTGACTGTAGTGCAATTAGGGTTTTTGACTGTGCAATTTTGTGCTGAAAGTCTTGAAACTTGGTATGAGGATGCTTGACCATATTTATAGGCATGTGGGACTTGATTGGACCCTTGGAAACTTCATTTTCCTGATCAAAACCAAAACCCTAATTTTGACTGTTCAGGAGGCTCTTATACTGTGCAACCCTTGGGGAATCTTGAGACTTGATTTGGCAATTTCTTGAAGAATATGGGAGGGCAAATATTGGGGTACAACAAAATGCATTCAAAAAACATTTATAACCATGCCTTAAGGTATTTTCATAAGATCCTAGCACATACCCTCTTTGGAAAGCCAGAAAACATAACCACAGTATCCAGAGTCGAGCTTTTCATTATGTTTTGTGCATCGCAAAACCGTCTTGTAAATGTCTCTACCTTTAAGATAGCCAACTTTCACCGTCTTGTGACAACTGTCCATGAACGAATCTTGATAGGAGGATTAGTAACCATGGTAGCAAATGATATTTGCATAAACCTTGTCCCTCTAGGTAGATTCCAACCAATGAATATCATTTTTGCTTAAATAGGGGAATAATTGGAAACCTAGGTCGGGGTAACTTTGAACTTCTCATTAGCAATCAGTTAATGCCTCTTTTCACCCTTCCTGACCCTAGGACTAGCATTCATGACAGGAAAATTGGTTATATGATTGGGTCGAACCACAAATTCCACCACCTACTCCTGAAACACCCCAAAATTATGACCACCTTGATTCCTTCCTATATGATGAACAAACCAACCCCGAAACCCCTCCATTTTACCATTATTTTCCATCTCCCAACCAGGCTGACTCAAACACCTGCATTGCTCTAGTTGTTACTCCACCTCCCGTATTTGACCAAGCTCCTGCTATAAATGCTCTCCAATCCGAGCTTGACTTATTGAGAGATGAACTCATTATTTTGAGGATCGACTTCCATTCTTTCATGGATGTGGTAGCTGAACAGTTGGACCAAATTTATCAGCATGTCTACTCCGCTTCTCTTCCTAATAATCGTCGTGGCTAATTTTTCCGGCTTACTGCATATCTTCTTTTCACATTTAAATATTGCAGACAATATTTTGTTTAAGTGTGGGGAGAAAACCTGTTATATTAGAATTTCCATTATTTTATATTTTAAATTCGTATGTATATTTTTATCATTTATTTTATGTTATATTCTATTTTGTTTTTCCTACGCTTACTTTTGGAATTTACATTACATTACTTTTCATTAAATTCACTATTATCATGTTTACATATATTTACTATGCTTTAATATTTCCATATATATATATATATATATATATATATATATATATATATATATATATATATATATGTGTGTGTGTGTGTGTGTGTGTGTGTGTGTGTGTGTGTCTGTGTGTCTGTGTGTGTGTGTGTGTGTGTGTGTGTGTATGTGTGTGTACGTACTGCTTGCAAGTATTGAAGAATATACGTTTAATGTTTGAAATATATGGGAAGTCTGGGAGCCCGACCTTTCAGGGATTACATTTCGAAATGGTGAAGTCGGAGAGCACCAGAGGGCTCAGTATCTCAAATTTTATCAATTCTCTGTAATCCCTACACGGTATGTTGATACTGAGTGCTTAGTAACTTAGGATTGCTTGATAGTGTGTAGTGGTTACTTTGAAACTCTGATTTAGCATTCGTTTGCACACAGAATCTTCCTACGTATAAGTTGCTAAATTTGGAATTCTTAAGTCCATTATCATACAACCCACCATGCGACGAAAGCCAACACCTATCCGGCTCAGCAACTTTCAGAATGTTCAATGATGAATATTCTATAACTTAAACAACTCTGAGTGATTTCTTTCGCTTCCCTCGTGAAGGGGTGGTACACCACTGAATCCTTACAGACACATACTGGGTGTAATATGGTGGTAGAACCGACTGTTATACTGGTTTTGCATTTATGTTCGCAAATATTATGGTAAGCAAGAGTCGCCACCGACTTTTCTTTTATCCAATAAAATAAATAAATAGAAAAATGCAAGTGGGCCTGACACAATCAGCAATGATGGGGGTATGAATTGCATAACTAGATCCAGGCCCATTTCACCAGCGTTGGATCCAGTGAGGAGATATTTTTGGGGGCGCATGGTATTCTATGCGTGAGAGCATTGGATCTGGCTACATTGACACCTGGCAGCACAAATTTGAAGGTGCATGATGTGTGTATTTGGCTTGTACGCATCAGATCTGTAAACAAAATGTTAGAAAAATGAAAATGTGTGACTGGGGACTTGAACCCCAGTCATCTCTCCAATACGCGCATTTTTTCACCATTCAAGCCATCAGTTCAATTGAAATAAATGAAACCAACACTGGATCCTGCAAAAAATTTTAGTTTCAACATATATCGAAAACCTATCCCAATCGAACTTGTCCCCTGAGCTCAAATATGGGGTTGTTTCGATCTGTGACGGTCTATACTTTGAGTTTCAAAAGCAATCTATTTCAAAGGCCCCTAGCATTGGTATCCTAACATTTGGACGCTGCAAATTACGTATACCATATTAAATCATTCACAAACAACAAGAATAACATGAATATGCAATCCAACGAGTTTAAAATATATATTGAATGAGACTGGAAATTTTTTACCAACGGGAGGTGCTTCGATCTACATTCTTGAGCGTGAGATGGCTTGTTCAAGGGTGGGTATACGTCTGTGAAAACCCCAGGAACACGATTTGGATGTGAATTTGGATGGAGGGTTCTTGCAATAGGTGTTGAGGTTGGCAACTTTTGAATTTTTTATGCAACTTTTTGGAGTTTCTTGGAGGCAGGTTGCGCGTATGAGGAAGTATATATTCTTTTGTTTCTGATTTGGTATGGTATTTATAGGGGTGAATTAGGTTAACCAAAACCTGTACAAAATCTTAGTCACTTATGACATAATATGGGACTTACAATTTGTATCAAAAGTTACCATTTTTTCTTGCCATCTACGAAGCATAATGCACCTAGACATGTTATGGTTTTGGTGTCTCGCTCAAATTTGGGCCTCAAGCTAACCAGTACAAACCCAATAAACTTCATCCCAATAGGCCTCTTCGATTTGCCTGATTCTTTCGACAGGCTCGTAATCTTTTCTCTTTTAGGTGGCCATTCGAAGTGACTTTTGGGTTGGTCAATGCTTCACTCTTCTTTATTCGATTTCCCTCAATTTGTGCCAATTGAAATGTCAACTTATTAATATGCTTATCAAAATACATCTTGTTCTGATATGCCAATGGAAGGACACTTTGTTGACATGCCTTCGAAGTACACCTTATCCTTGTTCTTCGATTGGCTCAAAGTTGCCTCCTTCGAATGGATCTGGTTTCATCCTTATAGCTCCTTCGATTGAGTCTATCTATTTGCCTTAGATGCTTGAGTCTAGAAAATTCAAATAGCCCAAACGAGAACTTCATTTTGGCCATTTGAAGCCTCTTTTATCACCTCCTTCGAATTCCATTGTGCAGGAAGCTTGGGCTTGGCAACATGTAGGACCAAGACTCATCATAAGACAAACTTGCTTTCAATAATTATGTGTCTCCTTCGAATGGACCATCTATATATTCTTCAAATGTACTTTTTGTTTTGCTTTTGATGATACACATGTATGCCTTGTGGCTTTTTCGAATGGGCCACCAATGTGTGTCCTTCCTTTGGAGTGCTCTTTCGAAGGGGTCATATTGTATGTCATAGTGCAGAAACTGTATTGAGGATTCTTGGCCTTGTGCATTGAAAACAAAAACAGAGGAAGTATTTTCCTTGTGCATTGAAAACAAACACAAATGAAGTCTTTTCGTTGTAGGTTTGAAGGCAATCATAGAAGAATCCTTTGCCCTTGTGAATCCAAGACAAGCCTGAGGAAGCATCTGCCTTGTGGATTTGAAGGCCAGTTGAAAGGAGCCTTTGGCTTAGTGAATCGAAGGCAAGCATGAAGAGGCCTTTGCCTAGTGAGTCAAAGGTTGCATGTAGAGGCCACTGCTGGTGAATCGAAGGAAACTAGTTCTTGCCTAAATGAAACTTGGACCAAGGCTTACTCGAAGGTGACCAAGTGCACAATCAAAGCTGGTGGGCCAATGCTAGATCGAAAGGTTTTAGATGCCCAATCAAAGCCTGTGAGACAAATATCGCTCGAAGGGTTTTAAGAACCCAATCGAAGCTCCTTATCCAGATGCCAATCGAAGACCCTTTTGTTCATCTGGAAATTGAAGGACATTGTTGACATGCCTTCAAAGTACACTTTATTCAGATGCCAATCGAAAGACACATGACCATCATTCAAAAAAATTCATTTTCTTCAAACAAGTGTTTGTAAACCGCCCATGCAAGAGAAAACCTTGGAAGACATGAGAGGTAAAATTATGGGGTACAACATTGGGCATCTACAGCTTTCAATATTTGGAAAGCTATCTCTGATGAGGAACCGAACAATTGGGAGGGACTTTGTGCATCAACTATACATAATCCCGCAATCAGGTATTTTATTGCGTCATCTCCAACACTATTTTTGGGAGGATTAACAACAACAATGTTAATTCTAAAGAATTGTTCCTCCTCCATTCTACCTTCACTCCTAACCAGAAGATCAATGCGAGCATATTCCTCCTTTCGCATATCCAGTCTTTATGTGCAAGAGGGTATACACCTTTTTACATTGGAGGGATAATTACCTTTATAGCACTTGGCCTGCACCTCGAAGACAAGCTTGCAAATCTGCCTCCACTACCACCCACATTCATTGACATCGACAACTGTCGGGCTATCCACTTGATTAAGGTCAGAGGAGATGGGAGGTATAACCTTATGGTGCATAACGGAGTAGTTCTTAGTGTCATTTTGCCAAACATTGCACTTATCGATGTAACAATCATGGAAAAGTGGCTTTATGACCTTAATGCTCCTACACCTGGAGATAATGCACAAAACAACCAAGGTAATGCCCAACCTGATGAAATGGAGAAAGAAATGGAGAAAGGGGATACTGAATAACAAGCTCCTTCTGAAAACATGGCAAGCACGTCCATAAGAACCAGAAGAAGATGCAAAAGAGTACTGGCCTCAAATGATGACATTGTGGCTGCCATCATGCAACAAGATGAGATAGTGCAAGCTATGTAGAATAATTAAAATGCAATGGTGCAACTTATGCTAGCTATGTAAACTCAGACGCAGGAATATAATGAAAGAAATGAGCATCGGGCTGCAAGATTGACCGAGGAAATGGCAGCTTTAATTGTACGCATGGATGGTTTTCAAGAATATATGTACCATGTGGGTATGCCTCGTGCTCTGATTGGATGTGATGGACGTGGAAGAGCATGAGGGCGAGGAAGAGGACGTGATAATGAGCAAGAGTACATCGACTTTGCCTCTCTTCCCGTTTCCTCTTTGTTTTTAAGCATTGGGACACTGCTTGGTTTAAGCTTAGGGGAGTTAGTTAGTTAGGAACTCTTTATTACTTTCTAAGTAGATTTTTCATTCTCATTTGTATTTCTTGTAATTAAAACATCTTTGTACTTTCGAGTTCTATTATGAAAAAATTTCCGTTATTATCTAATTTTCCCACTTTCTTGAGTCGTAATAAAAATTTGGTTCGTTACTTGCATAACTTGACGCATTCGGAGAGTATATAGGTTGATCACTTTTAAGATATATGAGAAACCTTGAGTAAAACAGAAGCACGATGGATATTGTCGTAACACTCTAAATCCCCAAATTACGCTAGATCGATTTTAATACACTTTATACCAAAATCTTAAAATTTAGTTTTAAAGTAACCCCGAGTAGTTTATTTAACAGTCAGCATCGTCTTAAACACAAACTACGTAGGGAGTCGATGAATATAAGTGAATCAACCCAAGTATTTAAAATATACATGCTCTACTATTAGAAAATAGGGAATGCACCAATTAAGTTAGGTGACCCTCACCAGGTCACTTAATCCAATGGATGAGGAACCTACAGAATTTAACATAGAAACCCGTCGTCGGTTAGTTTAGAGGTTGCTGGTACTGAACTTGGTAGGGAAAACTACGGTCCGATCCCCCTCAACTTGCAATTGGGTGAATTAAGGGAGGTTACAACATATATGTTCCAGAACCTCATGCTTAAAAGGATCATATTCATTAACCGACTACTCTACTATGTGTGTGTAAAGATAAAGGGCTTAATTGATTGCGCTAGAATGAAAATGGGTGAAATTTAGCAAAAAAAATCAGGTTGAGCTATAACAACAAGAATGGAATTGGTCTACACAATGGGGGCGTTTAGTGTTATTATTGTATCTTTTGTGTTATGAGGAGCTTATGTTTCTGCAAAAACATTGGCACAACCTCTTACGATTCGAGTTGCATCATGTATTTGCATTTATCTTATGCTCTATTGATTTCCATACTGACTATATTGCTTGAGGACAAGCAAAGGTTCAAGCTTAGGGGAGTTTGATAACACGAAAAGTTATAGCATTTTCCACCCGATTTACATAGATAAAGCTTCTAATTCTTTGTTTTTTATATCACATTATGTCTTTATTTGTAGTATTTGTAACTTAATTCAGGTATTTAGTTTCTGCAAAGCATAAATGAGAAAAGGAAGAAAAGTAATGGAGAAATGAAGAAGAAATGGCACTTCAGCAGCAAAATGCAAACACTCTTTATTAGAAGTCATGTAGCTCATCACAGGAGTGTGGCACCCGTCACAAATTGCAAAATTGTGCCCCTCGGCACACTTCTTGTCTCGGCCGACATGGATTGAAGACATGTTCCCCAAGCCACAGAGTGCATGACACTTGTTACAACTCATATATCAGTTATGAGATTTTCTCCATTAAACGCACGAAATGCACGGCTTGCTGAAACTTATCCACGATTGAAGAACGAGGATGAAGGAATTGTTCTTACTTTTTCTCCGCATATGGAATCTATAAAACCAAGACAGTTACCAACACTTAGGTCATTCGAGACCTGCTCCAAATTTCTTATTTTTCTGCATACTGCAACTTTGTTATTTTAATTCCAGTTTCATAGTTTTTTCTATCATTTTCCAGTTTCATTTAGAATTTCAGTAAGCAAAGAAAACCATCACCATTAAAGTAGTATTTCTTCACATCGGAGGAATACTGCAACTTTAGTTTTCCTTCTAGCTTCCAGAATTTCATTTAAATTTATTTTTATTTCTTCATGATATTTTATTATGAAGTTAATCTTGCCGGCTTGTGGAGGATAGCATATTGCACGATTATTCTTCAGTGTTTATTTCAGTTTCCAATTTTAAATATAGTTTAATTATTTTTACCATGCATGTGTTATTGAATGTGTGTTTTTATTTTATGTTATCACGCAATAAAATTATGACTTGTTAAATTCCCTGATACCGGTATGGGAAGACTTAAACCGAAGGGATTCAGTAATTAATTGGAATAAATATTTTACAAAAATGCTTTTCTGGTTTTGATTTCCAATTTTAACATTAAATTGTTTTTGCATGAGAGTAAAAGACGGACTAAAGTTAAAATCAACATAGCAAGAGTATGAGATTTTAACCAGATAGTGGTAATTGAACATTAATTTTAAATACAGCGAGAGCACTTTAAAATGAATTAGACTCTGTTTGTTTTCAAAAAATACTTTTGAATTTTAAATGAGATAGCGAGAGCGCTCATTTGAGTTTAATAATATGGTTGAAACGATAGAATGAAAGTGTGAGACAAGTATTTTTAAATAAATAGTTTCCATTGAAACGGTGTTTTAATACTTAAAACTATACCAATGACTTATTGAATCCCTGAAGTCAATAAATTACATATCGGTGTCCCGTTATTAATTATTAGATTTTAGTTAATTCCAGTTTAAACCCCAACATCCTAATTTTATAATTAGCCTTAGCTTTACACAGTGACCCTAAGATAACAGTAGTTTGACCATCAGCCCTTGTGGGTTCGATGTCGTTTAAAACTACGCGATCAGACTGTGCACTTGCAGTCACTACACCCGACAGACTCATAAGGTCGCGATCACTCTTCACCTTCACTAAACTTCTATGAAGCTAACCACATAAAAAACAAGCCAAATCATCTATTGAATAGAGCTATCCAAGTCCAGTTTGAGAGAAATTTGTTCATACTTTGTTCAGGTTGATTAAGGCATCAAATCTTTTAACTCAAATTACTGGAATGGTTTATGATGTTCATTAATGCTTGTTGATGGTATTATTTTGTTTAATTGATGTGTTTGATACCTTTATTTTTAAATTCATATGTCTCAAACTTCTCTGGGTTTTTTCAAATCGAGTAAGCTATGGTTTAAATGATTTTTTCCTGAGCATGTGGTTGTGATTGTCTCAAGTAGACGCATCTAATAGGACCACTATGAACGCATACATTTATAGATTTATGAATATGTATTTTGCCCTAGTTGCAGGAGGCTGGAGGTTGAAAATGACCTACATGTTGTTCTTCAATCAATGATACACGGTCAAGCGTTTTAATCTGATTGATTTGACTCTTTTGGCTATGGTGTGCGCCTATTGACTAATGTTTATAATATATATGTGTCTCTGAGCCATCCAGATTACCAGCGTATTAAGATTGGATTCAGATCCAATGCTCCTTGTTTATGTTGTTTTATATTTTAAATAAATGGTCTGGTGTGTTATTGAAGAGAGTCTATGACATGCACAACACGCCAGATCCCTTGGATTTAATTACTAACGTGTTTTGATAATGATCAGATGGTCCACATTTTTTTAGTTTATTTTTTTATTTTTTTATTTTTGTTTTAATTATTTTAAACTTCAAAAATTCATAAAAAATTCATTTCAACATCTAAAATTGTGAAAAATTAAAAAAAGTGCTTTTGATTTTTCTCTTTCTGATTTTTATTTTTTCATAATTTTATTTTTTGATTTGGTATTTTTTATGATTTTTCACTTTATTTGACTTGTTTTAATTGTTTAAAAATACTTTTCTTGATTTTTAAATTTTGAAGAAAAAAATATGGAAGGATCCAATGACCTCTTGACAGAAATTGGTGACCTCATTTTATTTTTATTTTTTATTTTACTATTTTTCACAAACTTTGGTTTATTTTTCTTATTTCTTTATATTTTAAAAATAGTTTCTAACTTTAAAAAGTTCTAAAAAAAATTTGTCAACACTTGTTGACTCGTGTTTGACTTGTGATATTTTTTTTAGGATTTTTATTTGGTGTTTAATATATGATGGATACTTTACCAATTATTTCCTTTTTAAATCATTTAGATTTTGTTTTATATTAAATATATTTTCATATTTTTTTGATTGGTCCTGATTTGGGGACACTTTAGTGTTTTTTTTGGACAAGTTCCTCAATCTCATTGGATCTTGGGTGTTGATAGGTTGAAAAACCAAATCCACCAAAATGGATGAATGATGATGATATTTAGAATCCTAATTTCATCTGATGCATTGATTACACTATCATTCTGATTCCTCTTCATCTTATCCCTTTCTTGTTTCTACTTGTTCTACATGTTTTTGGAGTATGATCTACATATCATTTCTCTAACATGTTTGGTAGATAGATTGCTATTGATCGGTCTTAAAATAGGTGTGGCTTCTACATAAGTCCAATTACAATTGCTTAACATGACGCTAAATTTGTCCCAATTTGAAAAATGATCATTCATAGATCAAGCACACCAATAGATATCAGAATCTATGAGTAACATCAACCTACTAGACCATCTTAAGCCTTGCTCGTTCTTTACAATAGATCAGGGTAAGTGTGAAATAAACCACCTAGCCAAAATAGGAGTGCAACACATAAGAAGTCCTCTTCTCTTCATGGTGCGGGTGCAAAGAGAATGCAAGATATCCCCAAGTAAAGTGGGCACTGGATTGTAAGATAGAAAATTTTTGACTGCGTTCACATATATAAGTTGGTCCGGATTGGGAAACAGAACCATCCCATAGATGAGAAGAGCCAACACTTCTTCAAAGGCTTGTAAATCCAGATCATCCCAAAAATATTGAGCCCTCTCAAACAAAAACTTGGCTAAAAACCCTTTGACACCACTTCTCGTTTCCCAATTGGCCACAACGTCAGACCGTTGCAAATGTAGAGCTCAGGTAATCTCCTTAGGTATTGGGTCTCTTTCAATACCGTTGAAGGATAGTTGATCAAGGATATGGATTTTTAAGAGTTAAGAAAATTCTTCCATAGTTGGCATAAGTTGGTAATCAGCAAAGATAAAGCAATGGTGTAAAATGTCTAAGAATTGAAAGAGAACCTTTATCATGTCTTCATCAAGGCTTGAGGTAACCAGGTTGAGAAGTCAGCCATGTCTCTCGGTAAACGGAGAATTCTCAGGGACCCTTGACGCTAGTTATTTGAGTTAAGGAGGCGTTTTTGACGAGGTTGATTTGGACAGTATTCCTGCGAGTGGGAGCCATGACCTACAAAAAAGACAAAGATAAATCTCTAGATCCTTGAAATGGTTAGTGCAAAATGCAATGGTATGATGTCATGATGTTATGTACAAACAAACATATACACATAAAGAAAATAATTCCTTAGGTTTAGGCTTGCATGAGGTTCATTGGTAAGTACCCTCTTGAAGTTTAGTTGGCTCAACCTGTCCTAGAAAGTAATCGCGTTCTAGAGAATCTTAATATCACTGATATTTCTTCATCGGGCATTGTTTCAGTGCAAGCCTCTTTATTGGCGACCGAAATATCCCGAAAGTCCAATCTCAATGAGCGTAGTATTAAGTATCAACCAACTTCAGACTGCACCAAAGCCGGCTATTTCACTACTTCCTAATATCCAAGTTGTTCAATTAAAGGTTCTAAGGTCAGTTAGTGCTTCATGACACCACACCAAACAAGGGCCCATAAATGTAACGCAATCAAGTCAAATAATGAAAGCAATTAAATGTGATCTAGCTCTAAGGTAACCCCACTTTTATGAAATCCCCAGCAGAGTCTCCAGTTTTGTAATACGGTGGGAGAACTGACTTGGTTGTTTTGTGTTTGATCACATTGTTGCGGATAGCAAGAGTCGTCGCCTACTTTTCTTTTATCCAATAAGGAAAGGGTGAAAAGAACGGGAAACACCTTTGAGATATTTTCTTGAGTTCAGGGGGTATATTATGAAAAGGGAAGGTGTTAGAACCCTTTTCATCCGTAGTTATATATGGGCTCTTAGTTGCTTACTAGATCACTTTTGAAATTGTTTATTTGAAATGTGTTTGTGGTGGTTTTTAAAAGTATTTTTGAAAAGCGCCTTCGTTTAGGAAAACTTTGTAATGATTCTCGTCTCTATAAGAATGCATACAAAGTGTTGGACTTTTTGAAAATATTTCATGTTTTTGAAAGTGTTTAGTGTGTTTGAAAAGATCTTTGTTTTTGAAGATGGACTGTGAGCAAGCAACTAAGAACGTTCTACCTACTCAAAAGTCTTTTGTTCATTTCTCATTTTCTTTGATATTGTTATCTCACCATTGATTGATAAGAAGCTCTATCATTGGATATGAAGGGACGGGCGTGGGTCATCGTATAGTCATAAAATGCAATGTTGTGAGATACCTTAGCATATTTCTTAAGGGTCTAAGATAATTTGTAAGGAAACATTTGAAGCGTCATCGAGGGACTATGATCTTGTATTTTGATTGTTCTTTGCTAAGGCGTCTCAAATGTATAACATGACCATTTTTAAGGCAACAAGTGGAGTAAACCCTAGAGGTGCAAAGTGTGCGAGTGTTTGTATTTCATGCTTGGTTTATCTTGGATTAGGGTTTTCTAAGCATTGTTTTTATCTTTCCATACAAACCCTAAATCACTAGTATTTATATGAAAGCGATAAATTGCGGAAAGTAAATATCATACGCTATTACATCATTTGGGGATGGGGTGTACAAATTTACAAATGGGGATTGCAAAAAATTAAACCAAATTATCTACTACAACCATATTGAACTTGAATAATGTACAAGAATTGAAATGTATATAATGTACAAAACATGAATGAAAAGAAAATGAATTTGTTTTGATTTTTTTAAAGAAAATATTTTACCCTAATTTTCTAAAAGGAGATAAATAGTTAGAAGTAAGAAAATTAAACTAAGTTAATATAATTAAACAAAGAGAATGAACTAAACCTAAGTTTAATATTAAGTTAAAGAAAATAAATTAAGTAAGAAAATGTTTTTGGAATTTTTTATTTTAAGAAGTTGAATAAAAAATAAACTAAATAATTTAAATACTTAATATAATATTTTTGGTGTTTTTGATTAATAAAAATAATAATAAGAAGGAAAGAAAATAAAAATAAAAATATAAAATATAAAATATAAAATATAAAATTAAAATCAAGGGGGGTTTAGAAAGTGGAAAGGAGAAAGCCCAGAAGTTCTGGCCCAGGTGCGCTACTAACAAGTATATGGGGTGCTGGAAGCAGGAAATGAGAAAGCCTAGAAGTTTTAGGCCAGGTGCGCTACTAACAGGTAAATAAAGCAAGAATGAGAAGGCCTAGATGTTCTGGTCTAGGCGTGCTGCTAACAGTTAAATGAAGTAAGAATGAGAAGGCCTAGAAGTTCTGGTCTAGGCTTGCTTCTAACAGGTAAATGGGATAAAATGTTAAGAAATAAAAACAAAAAGGGGCTTTTGGGGCTATAACCCACGACCCTTAACACTAGTGCCTTACGCGCGCTCTCTACCACTGAGGTGGATATACATCTGGTATTATAAACAAAACCATAAATATGTATTACAAAATCAGTTCTGATGATGAACTTCATCTTCTTCCTCGCTCCATCCAGAGCATCTTGCGGCTGAAGATCTTGTTCTGAACAAGAACTTGATTCAAGTTGATGTGATGATCTGGTTAGCTTCCTCAAGTTCCCAGGAAGCTAATGCAATGGTTCTCTTGAGCTATGGATGGCTATAATGTCCTGGAGGAGTCAATATGTAATGCTCTGTTTTTGAAAATAGAGGTTGGTGAAGATGATGTTACAGTCTGAAAACAGAGGTTGGATAACTTTTATATGTGTATCAGAAACTTTATGGATGGCTTGGCCAAGAAACGCACGAGGGATTTTGGAGGTTGGATTCAAAAATCAGAAATGACAAGTTTTTGTGCTTGTGTTGCAATTTATGGTTCAAGAGAGCTTTAATGAGTTTCAGGGCTTGTCCAAAAAAATATTCTTCATTTTGCAAATGAAGGTTTAATTTATAGGCAAAGGGTTTGGAAGCTTGGTGAAGTCAGAAGTATAAAATCACATGTTGTGGATTTTGACTTGTTGTTGAAGCAAGATTAGACAAACATGGTTCCAAGGTAAGATAGGGTGGCTATCCACTTTAAGCACGTTTGTTCTGAATTTGTAGGGGATGCTGGTGCAGAAAGAATAAACACAAAGCTCAAGGATAATGGACTTTGTGATTAAAGTTACTTAAAAAGAATTGAAGTGTGAACTTTCTTCCTTAAATAGAAAGGTGTATTGGACAAAGCTTAAATCAAGTGGTTCATAGATTAGAAGTTTGTGTAATCTTCTGATTAAGGATAGATACACACGTTAGAGGGACTGAAAAGTGGGACAATGCAGCATTGCTTGGAATTGGATCAGATGTTCATCATGAAAATGAATCATAGCTTAAGAACGAATGTCTAACTTCTGATCTTCGATTCTCCCTGCTCCAGCATTATCTGAAAGAGTTCTTGGAATTTTTAGAAATATTGTAACATGCTATGCAATCCCTCTTTGAATCACTTTTGCAAACTCTCATTGCAACTGTATGAAAATTGGCCCATAAGTTCTGTCAAAGTTCTGACTTAAAACACCTAGAATTTTACTAAGTGTTTTAGTTTCATGGACATGTTTTCACGGATTTATAACTTGAGATCCAAGCATTTCTAGAAGAAGTTCTTCCCTACAATGTTTCTGATCTTATTGAGATCTAAAACTTTCATGTTGGAAGTTTTTCATGAATCATCTTGCATCATGATGAAAATCTGGCACAAACTTATGAAATTATCATATTTTCTTAACACTTAGAAAAATTTCTAAGTGTTTAGAACTTTGACTTTTTTCAAAGTAATCTTGACTTTTGATTTATTTATGAACAATCTTCATTCTTTGACATGTCTTGATGAAATATGATTTTTGAAACTTGCTTTTGATCCAAAAATAAAAGTTTGACTTTTAAGTGTACAGTTGACTTTTTATTAGATGACTAATTTTCAATTGTCAATCAATTAATCTTGAGAAATGTTTAGAACCATGCTCTTAAGTTAAAATGATGCATTTGGATTTTTGATATCATGTCTCAAACCAACAAGTCATGTGCTAGGTCAAAAAGTCAAAAGTTGAACCTTCTTAGGCAAAAACCCTAATTTTGACAATTTTGCCATTTTATTGATTTGATCAAATTTCTTAAAAAGTTGTCATCCAACCTTGAACAACTGGTTCATATGCGTCTAGTATGTTGATATGGATAAAAAATTGTGATTTTTTACTGTAAATTGACCATAGTTGACTTTCTCCCCAATACGGTTAATTTTTGGTCAACTGATCAATTGTCTGAGCAAAAATGAAATCCAAAGCCCTAATTTGAGTCATCAGTGTTTGGGGAGGTATCTTGAGCTAATCAATCCTGGTGCAATTTTGAATCAATGGAGATCTTGTGAGGGAATTTTTGAGAAATTGAGAGGGCAAATTTTGGGGTATAACACTTACAAAATTCTGTTTTTACTAAAAATGCATTTTCAAAACTTCAAAACTGATATGGGGCAGTCAAGTCAAGATTAAAAGAATCTCTCAAGGGTGTTGAATAGCCATGTGCAGATCTCCATGTGAATCACTTGGGTCATTGAACATGAATTCCAACAAATGGTTACGTAAGATCAAGCAAACATTCTCTGGTAATACTACAGCAACTACTACCATAGACAGTGACAATTCTCTGCACCCTGTGAACACGGACATAGTCGAAAAATACTATGCATAAAAGAGACCCGCTAGGTTGACACGCTTAAGCAAATATAAGGGAATCCCGGTGAACTAAAAAGGTTCGAGCAAAAATTAGGGATATATATTGTGATACAGTGGGAGAACTGACTTGGGTATTTTGCGTTTGATCGCAAATTTTGCGGTTAGCAAGAGTCGCCACCGAGTTTTCTTTTATCCAAAAGGAAAGGTGAAAAAGCACAGGAAAGACCTCTGAGATTGCTTCTTGAGTTCGGGGGGTATATTATGAAAAGGGAAGGTATTAGCATCTTTTTCATCCATGGTTTTCCATGGGCTCTTAGTTACTTGCTAGATCACTTGCTTTTGTTTGAAATTATGCTTTTGTGTGGCTTTTGAGAGTATTTTTTAAAGAGGCCATTGTTTAGGCGAACTTTGTAATGATTCTCGTTCGTAAGAATGTATACAAAGATGTTAATCTTTTGAAAATGTTTTCAAGTTTGAAAGAGGTTTTGAAAGTGTAGGTGTTTGTTTTTTAAAATAGCTAGGATGTTTTGTTTTTGAAATTGAGCAAGTAATTAGGAGAATTCTACTTACTCAAAAGTCTTTCATGTTCATTTCCTCTTTCCTTTGACATTGTTATCTCACCATTGATTTGGTAAGTAACTCTATCTTTGGATGTAAACGGGATGGGCGTGGATCATCGTATAACCTTGATTAGAAATATTTCAAGGTATCTTAGCATTCTCTTTTTAGGGACTAAGATCATTTGAAAGGCAACATGGATAGCGTCATTGAGGGACTATGATCTTTGTATTTTACTTGTTTTTGCTAAGATACCTCACATGCGTAATATGGCAATTTAGTAAGGCAACCAAGTGGATTTACCATAGGGGTTCTTGTGTGCAAGTGTATTGTTTTCGTGCTTGGTTTTGTCTTTGATTAGGGTTTTCTAATTGATTAGTTTTAGTCTTTCCATACAAACCCTAATTATTAGCATTTGTATATAAAGCGATAAATTGCGGAATTTAAAATTACTACGCTATTACAATACTTGTGGGAGGGGATGTATAAATTATAAATGGGGATTGCAAGAAAATAAAACCTAATTACCTATTACAACCATATTGAACTTGGACAAGGATTGAATAAATAATGTACAAAAATGAATAAATATACAAGAATGTAAAAAGTGAAGAAAATGGATGTTTGTTTGGATTTTTTAGAAGGAAAGGGTTTTGTTTTAACCTAATTAACTAAAGAAAAATAATTAATTAAATAATAATAAATAAACCTAAATTTACTAGGAAAAGAATTTAAATAAAACCCTAATCTAAATATTAATTTTAAAAAAAAATTAAGTTCATGAGAAGAATATTTTTTGGTATTTTGTCTTTAAAAATAATTTACAGTATTATAAAATATTTTTTGATCTTTTTTGGTTTTAAAATAAAATATCTTAAGAAGATAACTAAAACCCTAGTTTTTTAATTAAATTTACAAAACCAATTAGTAAAAATAAATAAAGTAGGATTAAATAAAATAATTTTTGTGTAAAAAATAAATAAACTTTATCCAAATATAAATCTCATGTTTTTTACATTTTTTTTTACTTTTTTAATATTAAATAGAATATTTAAGAAAACAAATAAATAAAAAAATGAAAAAAATAAAATAATTGGGCCAGGGTGTGAATAGCCTGCAGGGGGGTCAGCAACAAAAAAAAAACATAAAGGCCCAAGGGAGGCCCAACGCTGCCAAAAAAAGAGTCAGAATGCAAAAAATATGAAAAAATCCAAAAGGGTGCCACTGGGGCTCGAACCCAGGTCCCTATAGTCACAAGCGCGCGCTTCTATCACTGGGGTGGCTATACATTCGTTTATATAATCAAAACAATAAATATATGATAGTAAACAAGTCCATGGCCTGAACTTCATCTTCAACCTCACGTCCAGCCAGAGCCTCTGTATCTTGTTCAAATCTCAACAAAAATGAAAAATGTAAACATGAAACTTGTAGAAAATTTCCTCACGATTTCAGAAATGCAAAGCAATAAAATTATAGATTAAAGACAAGCATGAATTTTAATGGCCCTAATCTGAACCCTAAAAATATCAGAAACTTTAATCTTAAAATTCTCTAAGCTCAAGCAAAATTAATGAAAATTGTGGACATGGTTAGCTTTAGGGCAATGATATCTACATTTTTCATTCATAAATAAACCATTAATAACGCCTGTATGAAAAGTTCCAAAGTCAGAAAACTTACCTTGCAAGAGGGTATCGGGTTTGGAGTTTGCGTAGCTTTCAGTGAGTTCCAATGATTGGATTAGCTTCCTCAAGTTCCCAGGAAGCTAATGGGATGATTAGCTTGAGCTGAAAGTGCCCGAGGAGTTCTTGAGAAGCCAAGATGCAAGGTGCTGTTTTTGAAAATGGTCGATGATGATGGAGGTGTTACAGTGGTGCTGCAGGTGTTGGGATTGTTTGTATATGTTGTTTAGAAGCTTCTTAAAGTAAAAGGCCAAGAAACGCACGAGCAAATTTGGAGATTGGATTCAAAACTCAGAAATGATAAGTTTTGAAGTGTTTTTGGGGATTCTGTGTTCTAGGTGTTTTCAGGGCTTAAGCATATGTGGAATTTATGGAAAATGGCTTGTGTATGTATAAGAAAAAGGTCTTGAGTAGTTTTGAAAGTCAGAAGTACAAGTTACAAGTTATTTGCTATGTTACTTGATTTTCAAGAAAAGTGGGAAAACAAGTTTCAAGGGGAAGTACAAGCACGGACTGAGTGATTGTAATTTTCTAACAAGTTTCTTATGAGTTATGGGACTTGTATTATCATAAGAGAAGAAGTGCAAGGCTCAATAACAAGTTTTGTGCAAAAAGCCACTTTATCAAAATGACAATGTGCACTTTCTTCCCAAAATGGATATAAAGCATGACCTTGCATTGAATGCTTGAAATGAGACCTCTAACAGTTATGCAAGCAATTAATTATGGAGTGCCTAACAAGTTTTAGGCCTGCAAAGTAGAGGTTATGCAGCATAAGTTTGAATTTTGAATCTTGTTCATCACAAAATGACTTGTAATTCAAATGATAAAACCCTAACTTCATCTATTCGGTTCTCCCTACTCAAAAATGATCTCAAGAAGTTCTTTGAAATTTTAGAAATCTTTTAATGTGATATACAACTCATACTTGAATCACTTTTGAAAATTACCCTTGATACTATATGAAAAAGTGTCATGAAGTTAGGTCAAAATCCTGACCAAATTTTGAATCCTGACCCAGTTTTGTTTCATGACCATGTATTCTTAAAATTATAACTTGAGATCCAAGCACTTTTGGTAGGAGTTGTGTGAATAAAAGTTGTATATTTAATGGATACCTACAACTTTCATGTTGTAAGTTTATTTTGAATCATCTTGCATCATGGTGAAAATTTTGCTCAAAGTTGTGAAAAAATAAGAAATTTCCAACACTTAGAAAAATTTCTAAGTTTAGAAATTTTAACTTTTCAAAATGAAATCTTGAATTTTTGATTTCTTGATGAATAAGTTTCATATTTTGACATGCTTTTATGAATTGTGATCTTTGACATTTAAATTTGACCAAAAAGTCAAAGTTTGACTTTTCAGTATACAGTTGACTTTTGATTAGTTGACTGAAAATTTATCTGTCAATCCATTGGACTTGAGCAATGTTCTGAGCCATTTCATTTTTTAAAAATTATGCAATTGGACTCTTGAGATCATGCCTTAAACCAATTGATCATTTGCTAGGTCAAAAATCAGAAATTGCCCTTTCCCAGTCAAAACCCTAATTTTGACCATTTTGTCCTTTTGAAGATTTGATCAAATTTCTTGAAGAATTGTGGTCCAAACTTGATAAAATGATACATATGAGTTTAAAATGTTGATATGTATAAAAAATTATGAAGTTTGATTGTGAATTGGCCATAGTTCACTTTTTCCCCAATACAATTGATTTTTACGTCAACTGCTCAATTGACTGAGCAAAAGTGTGATCCAAAGCTTGAAACTTGACATGAGTAATCTTGAGGGTCCATAATGATCCATGAAATTCATATGCAGCATTGGAAGTTAAAATATCCTTGTGCAATCTCAAACCCTAATTTTGGTCATTAGTGCTTAAGGAGATGTCTTGAGTTGATCAACCCTAGTGCAGTCTTGAGCTAAAGGAGATCTTGTGAGCAAATTATTGATAAGTGAGAGGGAAAATTTTGGGGTACAACATATATATATATATATATATATATATATATATATATATATATATATATATATATATATATATATATATATATATATATATATATATATATATATATATATATATATATATATATATATATATATATATATATATATATATATATATATATATATATATATATATATATATATATATATATATATATATATATATATATATATATATATATATATATATATATATATATATATATATATATATATTGTACACCCGACAAGTCGAAAACCTGAAAAGGCGTCTTGCGCAAAAAAGGGTATCATGGTGGACTGAAAATCTGGAAAGAAGTTCCAGGAAAAAGTTAGGGATTAAAGCATACGAATATGTCTCGTTATCTCATAACTTGTCTATCAGTAGAAGACTTATAACCTTGATCAGCATTTACCGAGGGCTCTAGAAGTTGAGATAATGTTCAGGTCATCCATAAATCTCCATAGAGCAGTTTCCACGGAATTATCTCAACAAAGCTATCTGCACAATCTCATCTTCAATAGAGATACATTCCCTGCAAGTCTAATATGTGCTCAAGATAGAAATTGAGGCATCTTCCAACTGCTAACATGATCATACTCACCAGCAGATCACCCTAGCAGAAAAATTAATATGATCTTTTCCCCGACAATATCGTTAACCTACAGAGTCCCAATCTCCATCAGAGATGACGGTATCGGTACAGTTTATGGAAATTCTCTTCCCCAGCTGAGCTTATTCCTCCAAAAATGTAAAACCCTCTGCATTTTTCTTTCCTCCAGCATCGCTCATTTCCTCAATAAAGTGTTTCTCTAGCAGGTTTGGGGTTTATTTCCCCAACGAGGTTTATTTCCCCAACAGAATTACAATCTCCCCAGTTTGAGTCTATTTCTCTAACTACTACAAATTATCAGCAAAGGACAGTCTGGGTTACTATCCCAAGAGAGTTTCTACTGAATCGGAAACCGAACCAAGTATCGTTCAACATTATTCTCTCCAGATGAGTCATCATCCATATCGGAAATTCGGCCGGACAGCGCCTCGAAAGGTTATCCATCTCTTTTATCCCCAGTCAGGTTATATAAGAATTAATTTCCTCAGTAGAGCGACTAATGACCTATGTTCCTAAGCTCTTCTCCCCAAGTAGAAATCAACATTACCCATTAGAGTTTCCTCAAACAACAAGCTTGAATCCCCGGCAGATCGAAGATTCATATTCGACATCCCCAGTAGCAATCAGGGATTTAATTTCCCGGTCAAAAATGTTATACGGAGCTACACTTCAATGATATTTCACATCCATCCATCATTTACAAACATCATAGCATATGCATACAACACGCATATGACATTCTCGTTTACTTTAATAGAATCATCACGCAATGCATTACATACGTAATGACATTGCATAAAGACTAACTTTGTCTTTTCAGGTAAAGTCTACAAACAAGACTAATATCATCAGCAATTTTCAAACTGGTCCAAGATTAATTCCCGAAGAAAGTCGGGGCAACTTATTTTCATGACTAGGTCGAAGATTAATTCCCGAAAGTAAGTCAGGGAAACAATGAAAGACCAGGTGGTATGAATTCCCGAAACAGGCCAGGTTTACTAATGAAAGAAAATCAAATATCAATTCCCGAAGCAAGCCAGGGAAACTTATTTGCATGACTAGGTCGAAGAATAATTCCCGAAAATAAGTTGGGGTAACAATCAAAGACCAGGTGGTATGAATTCCCGAAACAAGTCGGGTTTAGCAATGAAAGGAAATTGTAGATCAATTCCCGAAGCAAGCCGGGCAAACTTATCTGTATGACTAGGTCGAACATTAACTCTCGAAAATAAGTCAGGGCAACTATCAAAGACCAGGTGGTATGAATTCTCGAAATAGGTCGGGTTTACCAGTGAAAGAGAATTATAGATCAATTCCTGAAACAAGACGGAGCGACCATCTGTGTGGCAAAATTACTTCCTTCAAAGATTTACTCTGAACAACATCTCCTAAAAAAACATTTCCTCGGAGACTGAATTCCGACAAGCATTTCCTCGAAGACTGAATTCCGACAAGAATTTCCTCGGAGACTGAATTTCGACAAGCATTTTCTCGGAGACTGGATTCCGACAAGCATTTATTTGGAGACTGAATTTCGAAAAGCATTTCCTCAGAGACTGAATTCTGACAAGCATTTTCTCAGAGACTGAGTTTCGACAAGCATTTCCTCGGAGACTGAATTCCGACGAGCACTTCCTCAGAGACTGAATTTTGAAAAGCACTTACTTCAGAAATTTATTCTGAAAAGCATTTCCCTCAGAGATTTAATCCGACAAGTATTTCCTTCAGAGACTCCTTCAAACATTTTATTCCAGTTGAATTCAGGCATAGACATCTTGTGGATTAGATTAAATCGAGCGTAGATTTATTCTGATACTCCTTCGGATAAGTCGAGCGTAGACTCTTTCCAACACATATTCTTGTTGAAGTTAGGCGTAGACATCTTCTAGTACATCATTAAGATGATATCAAGCGTAGATTCCTTATGAAGCTCCATTGGAAAAGTCGAGCGTAGAATCATTGTAATACTTCTCCCAATTGAAGTCATGCATAGACATCTTCGGGTTCATATTAAATCGAGCTTAGATTTATTCTTATTAATAATTTGGACCAAGTCGGGCATATAATCACTCTAAATACATCTTCTAAGACAAAGTCAGGCGTAAACTTAGTCTAATTTCTGTCAACGGTTACTTTGGATGGCATCTATAAGCCCATCTCCGATGACTCTCTGGCACCTCTCCAAATGGTATCTTTAAGCCTATTCCCAGTATAATCAACCAACGGTATTACTTCGTGCACCATCGGGTGCAAATTTCCGGGCACTTAAGTGTTCAATCATCTTCTACCTTCAAGTCACGAATGAAGGGCATGCCAATATAACTATTCAGGTTTAAGAAGATTGAACAAGGGCAGTTGTTGTACCACAAAATTTTCCCTCCCATTTTTCTTCAAGACACGCTCACAAAGGTCTCAAGTACTCAAAGCTACTCAAGGGTTGACCAATCAAACCTCTTCCTAAGTAATGGGTCCACAACTAGGGTTTCATCTTACACAAGGAATAATGGGTTTCAAAGGTCTCAAATGGTTTTCATGGTTCATCATAGGTCTTCAACAATGCTCATGTCAAGTTTCAAGTCTTAGATCACAAGTTTGCTCAGTCAATGGCTCCGATGATTGAAAAATAATTGTATTGGGTAAAATTCAACTACGATCAACATACAGCCAAACTTCAAGATTTTTGGTCAACATCAACATTTTGAAGTGATATTCACCATTTGACCAAGGGTTGATCATGATTCCTCAAGGAAAGCCCTCAAATCATCAAAAGTCAAAAGTTGCCAAATTAGGGTTTCCTTGGGAGAAGTCAACTGAACTTTGACCAAGCATAACTTTCACATGGTTCATAAACCTTTCCCCCAAAAAATCCCATTTTGAAGGAAATTCAATTCTCCACAACTTTGTATTTATGCTCAAGTCCAAAAAGTGCTTCATTTGAAAAAGATGAGCTAATACATTACAAGTCATTTCAAAAGTCAACAAAAAGACACTTTTTGTCAAGGCAACTTACATCAAGATAAACTCTCCCAAATTCAAAAATGATCAATAGAGAAATTGAAGAGAACATATTGAGCTTTCAAAAAGGTCTAATATTACCTTCAAAAGATAAAAATTGAGTAAGTTATGAGTTGCACAAGTTGGGAAATTTTGAGAAAATGCATGAAATACAAAGTGAGTAAACTTGAAATTTTGAACTTATGGGCCTAACTTTTTAGGTTCCAAACATGTCCATGACCTTATGAAAGCCTCCTAAGCTAACTCATACCTTTCCTTGTGTTTTCTTATTATTTTGTTTATATTTATTTTGTTTTTATTCAAATAAATGCAAAATAAATTAAATAAGGTACAACATCATTGGGCCAAGCGCATGGTTGGTTTCTTAATCATCTAGAGGCCCAAAACAATTTAGCACAACTTGCCAAAACTGTGTAGGACTCAAGAAGGCAAGAAGAATCTCAAAAATTGAAGTTTTTTAATGTGTTAGATTCTTGTCTAGCATATCCATAATTGCATGAGGTTTTTCCACTTTTTTTTGCTTCATTCCTTTCTCTATATAAACACCAAGAGACCAGGCCAGAGAACACATACAGGTTTCCTCCAAGGAACACAAAGTTCTCAAAAAAATTCAAGGATTAGGGAAAACACAAACCCATGTTTCCAGCGAGCTTCACCCAATTTTGGGAATTTAGTCGCCTTCCTGAAAATACCAGGATTCAAACCAAGTCTTCATTCAAGCGAAAGCACGTCCAAACACCGTCCCTACAATCCCACCTGTAAGGTAAGGAGTTTTAGTTTGAATTTGAATTTTCATGTACTTTTATAATGATTTCTCTGTCCAAATGTGTTTGTTAGATCATGTAGAATAGGTTAATACGATTAAATATGAGGTTATACATCCCATGCGATAGATGCCATTGTTAGGGCTTTGAGGGGTAGGATGTTTGTATCCCTGTAAGCATTGGGTTTCAGGCTAAGCTAACTCCATGGTTGAACTCGCAGCATACAATTTAGGGGGGTAGGTCCAAGGATTTGAGTTGTTTCTTTTGTTTTGAAGGTTTTC
Source organism: Vicia faba (assembly GCA_948472305.1). Classification (NCBI taxonomy): domain Eukaryota; kingdom Viridiplantae; phylum Streptophyta; class Magnoliopsida; order Fabales; family Fabaceae; genus Vicia; species Vicia faba. The sequence continues at coordinate 186,929,470 of OX451739.1, forward strand.
AAAAAACACATCATCGAAGAAGATGGTGTTTCCCCTCCGTGTGTGGTGGCCTGAGCAGTCAAGGGCTTGCGTGGCTCCCCTCCATTTGCCCATTCAAAATACCTGAACCCCACCCTAGCACGCGTTTTGATTATTAATTTTATGAGTTTGTTTTATTTTATGTATATTAATAGTTACAAGTTTGATGCGTAATAACAAAGGGTCTGATGGTGAAGCGTATGTTTGGCAAGAGTAGAAACGTGGGTTCGATCCCCAGGTTTTGCCAAATATTTTGATCTTTTTTCCAGGATAATAAAGGTTTATTATATGTTGAGTGATGCCTATTATGCAAACACAATCAAGCGCTTGGCCTGGTGGAGAGAAGGCGCGTTGGTAATCCAAGGGTCGCGGGTTCAACACCCACCTAGTGCAATTTTTCATTATTTTTGCTTTAACACAAATTTTACTATTTCTAACCCTAATTTTCTTTCTTTTCTAATTATTTTTAATTAACTACTAATCAACCCTAATCATCTTTTTTTTAAAAACCTAATAATTTAGGTTTAATTTTTTAATCAATAATCAATCTTAACTTTTTTTTGTTTTTTTCATTATTAAATCAATTAACCATTTTCTTTAATGTTAAAATCAATTAGGAATAATTAGGTTTTAATTACTTTATTATCACTTAAATTATTTTCCATAAACAAAACATCAAAAACATTTTCCTAACACTTAGAATTTTTTAGGTTTTAATATTTTTTCCTAATTTCTTTTATTTATTCTTTGTTATTTAAATTCTAGAAATAAATGTATAGGTCGCACGAATAATTTTTGTAATAGTTAGTTTATCTTCTCGCGTTTTTTTCTAAATATTATAACTGCTCATGGGATGTAATAGCTTAGGATTTATTCTTTCCCACACTTTTACTTTCTGTACCTGTGTGTGTGTGTGTGTGTGTGTGTGTGTGTGTGTGTGTGTGTGTGTGTGTGTGTGTGTGTGTGTGTGTGTATGTATGTATGTATGTATAACTGTATAGTAATTAGGCGTGTATGATAAGATTTAAAATCAACTATCAGATAACCCTAATCAAGATAATATATCCTAATTGAACGCACTTTGCACACCCGTACCTCTAGGGTGAATCCACTTGTTGCCTTGGGATAAAAAACAGTCATGTCCCTTGAACGTAGGGATACCATTAGCAAAGACCCTCAGTTAAAAATCATCATAAAGATCATAGTCCCTCGGTGACCCTTCGATGGTACCTACGATAAATGATCTTGTCCCTCAATATTGCCTACAAATACATGATGATAGTCCCTTCGAATTGCTAAAGGTATCCCTATATGTTGCCTTTATGATTGTACAATGACCCACGCCTGTCCCTCACACATCCAATGATAGGGCTTCCTACTAACCAATGGTAGGATAGCACTATCTAAAGGAGGGGGAAAAGTACAAATACTTTTGAGTAGGTAGATAGTTCCTAATCGCTTGCTCGCAAACATTTCAAAACATTTTTCATACAATGACACTTTTTCAACAAATATTTTCAAAATAAACATTTTTTATTCATTCTCAACGATACGAGAATCATTACAAAATTGCTGCACTTAGGCATTTTCAAAATATTTTCAAACAAACACAAACATAAAGCATTTTCAAAAGTGAGATAGTAATTAAGAGCCCATAGATAAATACGGATGAAAAGGGTAATAACACCTTCCCTTTTCATAACCTGCCCCCCGAACTCAGAAAAAATCTCAAAGGCCTTTCCTGTTCTTTTCACCATTTCCTTCATCGGATAAAAGAAAAGTCGGTGGCGACTCTTGCTATCTGCAACATTTGCGATAAAACAAAAAAACAAAAGTCAGTTCTCCCACAGTATTACAGTTAGTAATAAGCATTAAGGAAATAACAATAGAGTAAATCGAAAGGACCAGGGAAATCCTTTGGTTCCACACCTTCACCTGTTAAAGAAAGAATGGAGATAGCTGATAAGTCATAGTGAAGGAAACCTTTGAAGCTGTTCAAGGTGTACTTATTCAAAATCACTCGATTATCAGGTTTTTGAGACTCTTGTTTTAAAATTTTAATATAATTACCACAAACAAACCATTTTGGGTAAGGATGATAGAAAACAAGAGCAAAATCAGCAATGGGTAAGTTTGGAAATTTTGGTGGTTGAAGTTTGAAAGCTAAGTCATATCTATGTTCAGGTTTGACAAAAGTAAGAATGTTTAAATGAGGAAGCATTTTAGTGAACTTCTCTTTTAAAGTTTGTGCTACATTAAACGTGGTTCGACTAAGATTGGTTGGATCATAGGCAGTTTCTAAGTATTTTTGGAACGCTTGGATTTCCTTGATGTGTGTGTATTTACCTTTGTGGCTAAGATCCTGCATAGATGCAAAAGCTTTCATCAGATGTTGGTTGAGGAAAATGGTGTCGAACAAATTTTTTGAATAAAAGTCTTTCCACCAAATATCAAAGCCCTTCAAGCAGTATAAAGATGAGCAAAAGGGAACATGATTAAATTCTTAAAAATTGGCATGCCGAGCCATGTGTTCTTCCCAGTCACAAAGAGAAAACTTCATTCCTACAGTGCAACGTTCATGTTTTCTTCTAAAGATATGCTCAGGGATTAGTTGGAAAAGGCCAAATTATCGAGACACAAAATTTGGTTGGTAAGCAAGCATACAAATGTTACTTTTTATAGGAATAATTCTTTACACAATTAACATAGGGAGTAAAAAGGCTCTTAAAACATCAACAATATTTGTGTCTTTTGGCGAGATATCGAAAAGAGATTTTGTAAACCATTCAGGGCCATGAGTCCTATTGGCAAAAGGGGCCATCGAAGGACTAAAAATCTGATGATTTGAAAACATCATGACGTACTTAGTGAAATAATTCCCAAAGTTCTTTCCATCATCCTCGGGGGTCAGTCAAAGCAATCTTGTTCCCTAGACAGGTCGGTTTTGGATTTCAAGATCTTCGTTGTTCATTATGCTAAAAGTACTGAGGGATGGTTTGAATGTTGCATTAAGCCATAATTGGAGTAGCCAATATGGACTAGCTAGCAACAAGTTTGTTCATGCCTTGTACTCTTTCAGTTTGAAAATAACAGACCCAAGGCTTTCATATAATCCAGTAAGTATTAATTCATTAAGAAACAATTTTCGACATGAGTGAAGCTGGTTTACTAAGGTAAGGAATCTTCTGGCTACTTGTAAAGATTTACAGAAAAAGATACACCTAGATAGCTAGAGATTAAGGAAAGTTTTATGCTCAACGTCAGACACTTCATCTCCTTCGACATGATAGAGAATCGTGTATTTGGTGAAGGCAACATTGTCAACATTGAAATTGATGGTGTTTGTATCATATTGGTAAGGATCAAAAGTTTCTTCAATAGGGGGAGTCCAGTGATAGCAGCAACATCGAAGAGGGTGGGAGTTATCATCCCACAGGGGAGATAGAAAGTATTGTAAGTACTATCGCAGAAGTACAATAAGGACATAAGCATGGGTTGGCAATAGCTAAAACCTATCTTCGACATTTGAATTAAGTCAAAGATGCCTAAGTCTTTCCAGGCTTGGGATTTTGCCTTTTTGACTTTAGCCAGCCAAGCGAGATATTGTTTATCTGCTATAGGGCAAGTCCTAAAAGGTCTAAAGTTTTCGGTTACGTATTCGAATTGAAAAGGTTTATCTTCAGCTACAGTAATTGAGGGGTATCTCTTTAGGTTTTGTCTACAGATGGCTGTGCTAATTATTTTTTAGGGTTGTTATCTTTCTTCTTAAAAGTTTTGGCTATGTTAACAATGAGTTTCGTATCATAGTAAACAAGAAAAAATTTATTGATTTGCTCTAAACATTTAGAAGACGTCAAAGGACCCATATAACCTAGGGTTTTATCAGCAAGGGTAAAAGGAATTATTACCTGAGAAGCATAAATTATTTTTTGTTCAGCAGTGACGTGTGGTGTTGGAACCAATTCTTGATTTCCAACAAAAAGGGGTTTTATGATGTGATGAATTGACTGGAATGCAACATCATTCGTGGCCTTCACTTCCTTGTTCTTCACATTTTTGTCAGATTTTCTTCCTTTTTCGGATGGTGCCATGATTGACAAATTCAATTTCTTGATTGTTTGAAAGTTTTTTTTTAGAGAAAGAGAGAGCGTAAAATTTTGAATACCAGAAGATTGAGAAGATGAAAAGGTGTTTTTGAAGAAGAAGAAGAAGGATGTTTATAAGCTGTAAATTGTTCAGTTTATATTTTAAAATTTTGGAGTTAGTGGGACACGTGGTGATCTATGATAAGCTGATACAAGAGGTTTCTTGTTTAAAACCAATATTGGGAACCTACTTTTGTAGAAAATGATGAAATTGTTACGCGCACGTCTTAATTAGACGTTTTGAAAAGTAAGTTATGATTTCTTTGACATCATAGCAGTTATTGTATATCATGAAGATTGTATGTATCAAAATATAATTGTTTTGCAAGAAATGTATGTTTCTCCAAGAAATTCGAAACACACATTTATTGGGGGCAATTTGTTGACTGGAAATTTCAACTACATGAGTTTTAGTTGAAATGATATACTTTATAGAATATAGTTCAAAATAAAGAATAAAGGAGTTTGTGTGAAGATTTTGACAGATGAAGATCTAATAAAAGCTTTGTTTTTGCTAAGTGTTGGAAAAAGGTTCGTACGCGAACCATAGAGATTTCAAGTTATTTGAAGTATAATTAAGCATATTTTGAACGTCACGTTTGGCGCTTTGAATATAAAGAGTTTTCAAATTCAAAAGTTTGATCTTATCCAAAGGAACGCGTTGAGGCATAGAATTCAAAGGCGCGTGCAGATGTCGAATGTGGCAACATCTTCTTTAGAGACTGTTTGGTCGAAATTAGTATAAATAGGGGTCTTAGTGTTAGGATTCAGTGTGTCGACATCTTTGTACAAAATACTCAAAATTACTCAATGTACCAGTGTTAGAGAAACGAGTTTGTGAGAATGTACGTATGATGCACCAATTTTATGTTTATTGTTATCCAACTTTAATTGAAAGCTTTATAAATTCCTTTAAATTTCAGTTGAAATCTCTTTACATTATTGTATTTTCTTTAAAAACATTACCTTACTATTTACGAAGTTGCAATTGAAATCAACTCTAATTAAAAGAATAAGAATGTTGTCAAAAGTATTCTTCGTTTTAGGAATATAAGTTTTGAATGAGAACACATGCACTTAGGATCAATCTGGTCGATCCAACAAGTTACCAATTTTTATTCAATTTGGAAGACCGACGGTTATTTATCAAATTTCACAATAAAGACATTGTAATGATTACACTACCGGAGGTTACAGGCATTAATGAGCCGATGTGAGGACTGGTCACGGGCAGGTGCATCCCAGCTACTTACCCTATCCGGGTTGACGATGATGATAGTTTGCTATCCGGGTCCATGGATCATCTGATACTCCCTTAGTCTAGTTGCACCCGGATACCTTTGCCCTGAGCCGACTACTAGTTTAACCTTCCTCCTTACCGATTACACTACCCGATCGGGCCTATTATTTTTGGGATATATATATATATATATATATATATATATATATATATATATATATATACATATATATATATATATATATATATATATATATATATATATATATATATATATATATATATATATATATATATATATATATATATATATATATATATATATATATATATTCGTGGAAGAAGACTCTTTAGTTTCTCTTTGAAATTAAAACAAGTGCCGTTTTTATTTTTATTTTAAAAATTATTAATTAATGATTTTATTTGTATTTTAATGCAATTAATTCTTGTGGTAAATGATGGCTTTGGAAATCCGAACCATGACGGAATTTGCACACACGTTTATTAATGTGATGACTAGGTGAAAGTGGTCATGATGAAGATGATGTATACAGACTACTTTGAACAGTGTCATGAATATTACTAAAAATGTCACCTTTCTTCCATATTACAAGTATGATCGAAAGTGGCATATATAGGGGGGGGCATTTATTAACCTAGAATTTTTACTCATCTGATTATCGTGAGATTTTCGACTCAAGTATATGCGACAGAAGTGGAGATGTGAAATAAATGTACAAGATAAGCACATGTAGCTAAACCATGTTTTCGACACCAAAATTAAGGATTCGACAATTAGAATATTGATTCTCGATAGAGACAGTTGGAAGACTTGAAAATGTTTTTCGACAAAAGTAATGGTTTTGAAGCACTTCAAGAACTGAAGACACATGGAAGCAGAGTAGATGAGAAACGACCACTTAATAATGTATGTGTTAAATGCTGGAGAATTGACCATTGTCGATGATTATTGATGTACATAGTATATAAACTGATTTCGTCTATATGATGGGGGTTCACATTTTTCATTGTTGTTCTATATAGAATTAAAACATCCAAGTCAAAGAGATAAGGAATTCATGAGAAATATATGAATTTGCGTCCAACTTTTAATCTAAACATTTTTACTTGATTTCATTTATGGTTTCTCTTTGTTAGCTCACTGGCTTTGGTGTTGGCATGTTTTTTGCTAAAATATGGTTCTACTGATGTTGATCAAGATGTTACAACATTCTTGTCAATTGTCATAACAATTTTGCTGTTATGAGTGTTTCAGCCAAATGTCGAAGCAAATGTCATGACATCTTGGTCTGGTACAGTAGACACTCCTGTTTTAAATCTTAACATATTTGATTTGATTTTGTGATATTTATTTTGGATATATCTCACTTTATTCTGTAGGTCAAGAAGATTTAATATAGAACAAGTTTTATATCTCCAGTTGTACATTACTTACTAAATTGGGCCTTGAGACAATTTAGGAAACTTTGTATTGTTTGTTCCAATATTTAAGGAGATTTTGCTGCACAATTGATGCATCACTCAACTTATGGATCAAGAAACTTCTGGGTGCAGAAATTGAAGCTCATGGACTGCAGAGGTGTATTTAAAGAGAGGACCTAACCTAATGTAATTAGTTCTTTTAAACAATTATAAAATTAGGGGAAGAAAAAAATAGTCTTAGATTTTGAGAGTCTCTTGTGTATTGTGTGGTGTAAGTCACCCTTGTATCGTTTGATACTTGTGGTCGACATTATATTCTCACTCATAAGCTTTTAGACAATGAATTGAGTATTGTTCTTGGATGAAGCTTTTAAGCAAATCCAAATATTATTCTTAGTCAAGAGTATTGGCTAAGTATTGTAATGGAAGTATGATCTTCTTGTTGGGTTATTCTCAATACAGTCACTAGGATTAAGACTGTTAGATATCACTGAGGCTGTTTAGGAAGTGAGATGACGATTTCTCATAATTAAGAGGTTCCTAGGTAGAAGTTGCATTGGATAATGATTAGGCGAGAAGTTGTAAACTGAGACTATTTAGCTTTGAACTAATATTGCTAATAATGTACTTCCTTTCTGACTTGGTAGCCCCCAGATGTAGGTGATGTTGCACTGAATTGGGTTAATAACTCTATGTGTTATTTATCATTTTGCAGTTTAAATTTCAGTATCTAGTATAACTTGATAAATCTGTTCAGGATGTCAAATCAGATGTTGTAACATCTGTCTAGACATTATTCTAATATTGGAATATCAGTATTATCATGTGTTGTATGTAACAGATGAATTTCACTCTTCATTAATTTACCCTTTCAATCAATTTTGCATTTTACTTAGGATTTTTATCCGATTTATCTATCTTCAAATGTTAAAGTTATCAAACAAGAATATATTTTCTCAAACACTTTTTACAAATTATCTTTAAGATGTAAGTGAAATAAAATTTGTGATTTGTTTTCTAAAAAGACCAATAAATAATATAGTGTTTTGTTTGATTTAAAAATAAAAAATAAAAAATACAATAATTGAAAAATAAATAAAAATAAAAACAACAAGAATTAAAATTCGAAGAGTGATCCATAAGCTATTTTTTCTACTGGTTGGCTCCCTCAACTGAGGAAATAAATGATTTAAAATAGAAGATTTAAAACGGGACATGGACAAGGGGAATATCTCAGCTGGTTTTTTGGCTGAAGTTATTGTAGTGTTGATTTTTACTTTTATAATATATGCATTGATTAATTTAAATTAGGAAGAAGCTGATGAGTCCCCCAAAGGCACTTAAAATTATGGGTCTCCAATAATAAAAATTTGTATTAAAATTAAAATATTAAACTTTTTAAATAATCTTTTTTATATTTTATATTTTCAAAGAGTGCACTTGCAGAACTCATTGTTAACATGATTCTTTTGCGAGTTTTACTTAATTTATATTCCATTCATCTGTTTTAAAATAATTTTTGTTTAAGATTTTTGCATTCAAATTAATGAATACAATAATATTATTATAAGATATTACATTTGTTAATATATTAGAAAAAGTGTCCAAAAAAAATACATAATTGAAAAAATAATAATTATTATTACATTAAAAAATGAAAATAATAATTATTTAAAAAAAAATTATTTATTAAAATGATAATCATTTTAAAACTAGAGAATAATTGAAGTTATTAAAATCTAGCAACAAGTATTCTGAGTATTTAATAGGGTGAATTACACTTATCACTCACATTTATTGAAATGAAATTGACTTTTTCTTTAGTTTTAAAATGTATATTGATTTTTTAAATCTATTAAAATGATAGTGATACATTCTTTAATTTTAAAATATAAGATTAAAAGTAATTTTGTCTTCTACTATATAGGCGAATTTTGAAGAAACCCTTATAAAAAAATTAGATTTTTACCTTGATTTATGAAGATTTTTTTATTTTAATTTCTCAAAATATCCAATCATTAAATTCTTTAACGTGATATAAATTATGTGGATTTTTTTTATTTAATTTATATTTTTTTTGATGCTATTTTTAGTGATATATAAAAAGAAATATAAAAAGCATCTTTATGGGACATATTTTGATGGTAACGCTCTGAAGACAAGGTGCTTCGTTTTCGATTCCTAATTGGTCACTTCATGTACGTTGCTGTACGAACCAAACCAACGTGTTTCTAACGTTGTACTGGTGTTTGAGACATGCTTCCATGGACAATACTCGATTAGTGTTTGTTAGTAGTCTTTATTCTTTAATAAGAAAATAATATAATTACAAAAAACACAGTGAAAAAGAACAAAAATTGCTTAAGTGAGATCACTCATCAGAAATAACATAAGGTGCAACAAAAAAATATCAAAATAACTAAGAAGATGAAATGGAGCCAACTAAAAAACAAACCCAATAAATTAGAAACTCTAACTCATTATAAATAAAATAAACTACATCTCACACCACAAATCCTAGAGATTTGATCCTGCTATCTCCAAATTTAATCTGGTATTTCTTTAATTTTTGTTAATACTTATATTATTTTTAAAATAAATTTAATTAAGAAGTGTACACAAAAATTTCGGTAAAACAAATGAAATTTTCGGTACAAATAAAAAAATTCAGTAACGTATTTAAAAAGTTAGAAAGTTAGGTATTTATTCTTACCGGTTCTTAGAAAATGATTTAACACTTTCAAATCTTTTGATAAATTTAATATATTTTGTAATATTTTGAATTTTTTAAAAATTTGATAGTTCATATTCGATTGGTTAAAAAAATTTAAAATTATCGGAATTTTTAAAATATCTAATATGTGTTGTAGTTTTCTGATATATTTTACTATTATAAATGATATCTTATATGACAAAATATTTATCCCATCTAAAAAAATATTGAGGTGTAAATCATAGACGCGTCACATTATAGTTTTTTTAATACCACTTATTTCCTCGGTTGAGTTGACAACCGAGAAGAAAAGTATTCAAGGGACACGCTTTCGAATCCAAGCAATTGCATTTATCACCTTTTAATTTTTTTTAAATATTTTTATTACCTATTACTTCGATTGAGTTGGCAACTGAGGATTAAAGTATTTAGAGGAGCCTTCGTATCCCAACAACTATATTTTAGTATCTTTTAATTTTTTTAAAATTTTTTTATATTTTTTTAGGGTTAAATAAGTTTTAGGTCCCTGTAAATATCTCAAATTTCGTTTTTAGTCCCTAAAATATTTTCCTTCAAAGATTGATCCCTTCAAAAAATTTCGTTTGGACAATTGGTCCTCAACGTCAAGTTCCACTAACGGCTTCCTATGTGGCAAGACATGGTGGATTAAATAATTTGTTTTATATTTTTTCGTGGAATACAATGTGTACACCTTCATAAAGTTAACTCACATGCATTTTGACCTAATTCATTTCCTTTCCTTTTCGTTCATAATATTCTTCGTGAAATTCCTTCTTCTTCTTCTTCAGTTGGTGTGGTGGTTCACCTTCCATCTTCTTTCTGCTTCAGTTGGTTTTGTGGTTCACCTTCTTTCTTCTTTCATCTTTGCCATCCTTCAGCTACATAACCCTAATGTCTATTTCTTCTGTTAAATCGCGAGTTGGGAAGTTGTGTGGTTATCAGGTTCGGATGGTATCGTATTGTTGCAAGAATGGACCAAATAAGGGTAAGTTATTTTAGAGATGTCCTTATTGGCAGAGTTCTGATACGTGTAATCTATTCATATGAGATGAAGATCTTGGTGTAAAATCTAAAAATGAAGATGTTACCATTAGGAACTCATAGTTGGAAGCCATGGCATCTATGGGATATATGAAGTCGCTGTATGAAGAATCAAGGAAGAAGAACATGAACTTGGAGGCCAAATTGAAAACTGAAAAAATTCATGGAAGATTGAAGATGTTGTGTCTTGTTGTGTCATTTATGATAAATGTGTATTTTGTTATCAATTATAGTTGCTGAGTTGTTCATCTAATGAGAATGTACTGTGATTTTAGGTCTTGCTTCAATGTTCATTTTGTTATCAATTGTAGTTGCTGAATTGTTCATCTAATGAGAATGTACTGTGATTTTAGGTCTTGCTTCAATGTTCACTTTGTTATTAATTGTAGGTGATGAATTGTTATCAATATTATTTGTTATGATTAAGTTGACATAATTTACAATATTTGTATAAAAAACTTGTAATTTGATTGTTAAGTGCATAATTAAGCACATACTGAGACATGAGTACAAATTACATTAAAGGTTCAAAGTGCATAACAAAGTACATTACAAAGTCCATAACAATTCACATTACAAAGTGCATAACACAACACATTACAAAACACATAAAAAAGTACATAACAAAACATATTACAAAGTGCATAATAATACAACATTAATTTGTTTCATACGACATAAGGTACAACCAAACTACATTTGTGTCACTCTTGAGCTTTCACTGAGTCATGCTCTTCTGGATATCATCTCATTTCTTCTTTCTCTTTCCCCTAGAACTGCCAATAGTTGAGTCTTCTTCAGGTATTACAAATGTATTATTTGGATCCGTTCCAGGTCCCTTTATATTCTTTGTCATCAAAGTCCTAAGCCTGTCACTCTTTCTAATTGTAGATGCAACAATCTTTGACTTTTTCCTTGGTGATATCATGATTTTAACCTGTTATGAAAACAAGGTTATCAAGGTAAAAAAAACAAAACATGCCAAATAAGTCTATTAGAACAAGTTACAAACTTACAGGGTCACTCATAGTTGGGTTAGCAGCAGGTTTAGCAGGTTTTGATACCTTAGGACATTTACCAATAAAGGTTTTAGGACCAGGTATATTATTCTTTGCAGGACTAATATCAATTCTTAATGGTGAAATATCTAGTATGTCATCATCATTCAACAATGCCTCTAGTTCATCAGGATCTATACCACAGTACATTCTCATTGCCTCAGATGAGGTAACAGTATTTTGTGAAAGGTGTACCCCAGGTTGAGTAGGTGTCACATCAGTTGGTGCAGGGTTTTCTTCAGGTTGAGTAGCATGACTCATATTTGTTGCAGTTGGTGCTTGAGCCTCATTTCCTGCAGTAGCATGACTCCTATTTCATGCAGTAGCATGACTCCCATTTCCTGCATTAGCATGACTCCCAGTTCCTGCATTAGCATGACTTCCAGTTACTGCAGTAGCATGACTCTCATGTCCTGCAGTAGTCTGACGCCCATTTCCAGTTTTTGATTTCTTCGATGTGCCTCTTTTTTTGGTTTTGGTTGTACCTTTTGGCTCACCCTGCATCCAACATAATTGTAACAAGATATTGAAAATTATATATAAATTTCTAATGTAAATTTTTGTTCAGTTTGAGTTACTAACCCTTTTTTTGGATCCTGCAGTAGCCACATTTTGTGTTTGGCTTCCTTGGGTGGGTGCAACATCTCTTGGCAGTTCACCTTCAATAACTAACCAATTGTTTGTTTTTCTTACATGTCCTTGCATTGTGTCCATATTCTAAGCAAGTCTTGCACCTGTGGTTTGTGTTTGTTCGTTTCCACCTTGTTTGACTTGCCTCATCTAGATCTCTTCTTATGAGTTTCTTTGGTCTACCTACACCTCTCTTGTAACTTGGTGATAAGATTTCAAGGTCAGCAGTCCTTGGCCATTTGTTTTGGCCATTAATGGGATTGATAACTTCATTATAACATGAGACATAGGTAGACCTATGGTAACACTTGTGTAAATACTTAATGGGATTATCTACCTTCCTATGTATGGCTGCAACAACATGTCTACATGGGATCCCAACCAAGTCCCAAAAGTTACAAGAACAAGTATGTTTTGCCAAGTCTACAACATAACTTTATATGAACATTACATGACTTACTTGAAATGTTAATCTACCTCTGTATGTGGGCATCCAATTAGCACTTTTTTCTATCTTCCTATATAACCTTCTAAGTGGTTTATACATGATCTCTCCTTTATAATTTTCAACCTTCTCCCTAAGGGTGGCAAACCTAGCCAAAAGATGGTTCCTAATCTACTCAAACAAGTTAATTAGGTTTATCCCTTTGCATCAAAATAGTAGCATTAAATGGTTCACTTAGGTTGTTCATAAGAACATCACACTTAGAGTACAAGGGAAAGGCATGTTTACACCATTTATTCTTGGGAATAGTATTTAGCCATCCAAAAGCATATGGACTTACCTCCTTAATTTGATTCATCTTATCCTCGTGAGCTTCAAAATAGCTTGCCTTTGCTGCAACCATTATGAGATCTCTATATAGTGTTCCACCCCAAACTTCTTCTTGAAGTTAACATATAAATACCTTAAGCAAAATTTATGCTCAAACTCATGATATTCTTCCTCAAATACATTCACCAGTCCCTGCATATACATGACCACCACATTAATAAGTAATATTAAACACTAAATAAACAAGTAACATTAAGCATACCTTTTTCTAATCATACATGAAGCACCACCTATTATCAGAATCAATATCTTCAAGAAGTAACTTAACAAACAAACTCCAAGAGTCCCTAGTTTCATTCTCCACCACCCCAAAGGCAAGTGAAAGATACTGGTCATTGGCATCCCTACTGACAGCTATCAACAAGATTCCACCATATTTATTTAGGTGACATCCATCTAACCTTATGAATGGTCTATATCCAACCTTCAATGCTTTCTTTGTACCATCAAAGCACATGTAGCACCTTTCAAACCTACGTGGAAAACCAGAAATGTTCAACTTAAATGTGTTTCCTTTGGATGCCCTCCTCAATTCAGCTTCATATGACCATATCATGCTGTATTGCTTGGCTGAGTCCCCTTCAACAACCTTTCTAGCTAGCTGCCTTGCTTTGAAAGCCCTACATCCAATAATTTATGTAGCAGACCTCAATCTTACATCTGCTACAACTTCATTCAATTTCATACCTAAATTGTTCTTTAACTTATCAACAATCACTCTAGATACCCAATCAGCATTAGCATTCTTGTTGAAGAACTTTCTTCCACATTTCTGCTTCTGAAATAGAGTTTTGATCCTGAATGATGCTGTTCTCAAAACCCTGCTGTATAAAACCGTGTAATCACATTGTTGTTTGTCCTTACAAACAACCTTACACATTGTCCCAATATTTTTGGCAAACCTGACCTCCCTACCATTCAACACATTGTGTTCCAGTACAACCTTTTTAAATTTCTTTAGAGAAGAAAATTCCATTCCCACCTTGAATTTAAATTTTTTTCTAAGGTTTTCATGTTCATTAAACCTTATCACTGGAGGCCTACCACTATCACTATCATCATCTTCCCCACTATCAAGTTCATATGTGATGTAATCATCCTTAATTACATGTTTCCTTTGCTTCTTAGTTGTAGTCAACCCTTTAGGTATCCCTTGACCATTATCCATTTGACACGTACCATCACCATTACCCACTCCACGTGTACCAGCATCTTCACCCATGTCTTTATCAAAATTGTGCATCCTCTCTTCTTCACTATCTTCAAAGTGTATACCATTCAATGAGTCTTCAGATGATTCACTGTCCTCGCCATCTTCATTTTCCTCAACATTAATGTGGCCTTTTTCTTTCTCTTTTAACCTCTCCATATAAGTCTTCTCACCACTATATAATCTTGCCTCTGTATATATCTCAACATCACACTTACTCTCCTCGGCACACTTAGCTAACATTGTTACATCCTCATCATTAACAAGGGGTTTTAGATCATTTTCAAGTGAGCCATGTTCAGACTTCCACCATATTTTCACATCTTCAGTTTTAAATGATGAATCCATACTCTTAATTAAGTCAAAGGATTCAAAGAAAGACCAGAAATCAGGATCTTGCCCACATACAGCATAAACATCATCCCCTTCGTATTTTAACTCTTCATCCTTTACGAATGACCCTTTGGTATAAAAGACAACCTTAAATGACCCAATTGCCTACACATTTCAAGAAAAAAGGAGGGGTAACTCAGACATTACCAACAGATAGATTAAAGACAAAAAACCCTAGAATTTGGGACCAGGCCGTGGGGCATGCAAGTAATTCTCGGAATGAATAAACTATAACAAGTGAGACTTACCTAATCATTGTTGGGACCGCAACAACGTATCAACCAGCTGAAGTTTCTTCAATGTTTGGGACCACAAGAGGAAAATTGGTCAATGTTTTATTATGTTGTTGAAGGAGGAGTTATGTAATGAATTCCACTTGGGAGAAATTATGTAATGAGATATGCCACTTGGGAGAAGTTATGTAATGAATTCCACATCAGAAAATAAAAAAAATTATTTAATCCACATGTCTTGCCACATAGGAAGCCATTAGTGGAACTTGAAGTTGGGGACCAATTGTCCAGACGAAAAATTTTGAAGGGACCAATTTTTGAAGGAAAATATTTGAGGGACTAAAAATGAAATTTGAGATATTTACAGGGACCTAAAACTTATTTAACCCATTTTTTATGATCTATTATATCGGTTGATCTGGAAACCGAGGAGTAAAGTATCATATATTTTTATTTTTTATTTATGATCAATTTGATGAAAAAAATTAAATAACGAATTTTTGCCGTCCATTTATAAAGTAACAATGGTTAAGATATTGTCAACTCATTCATTCACGTTAAATATTAGTTATCCACGTGAAACTCTCAATAGACAATCAAAACGGGAATGTCACAACTATCCATCTATGATGCAAAGTGATGAAATATAAATTTAAAATAATAAAAACTTGATAATGAAAGCAATTGCATGAAATACAACACCATCTTGGTAGCTATCAACTCTAGAGAGTAAAATTTTGGTCAAGTGCGCTCTTTAGAGACATCCAATAAACATATGAGCACGATCTCGTGGCATTTTGCAAAACTCAAAGAAGCTAATTATGGTGCCACGAAAATAATCATCAGAGGTAAATATTGCGCTAAAAAATTAGAAGAATAATACTTCACATAAAAGTGAATGCAACAATAATGCATGATCACAATAACTGGATTTTATTCTTAAAAACAATAAGCAACACCATTACAAAGATAGTATGGTAAAAGAGAACACCTATTAGTCCGGATCCTTACCAAGGATTACCGTATTCTCATCTATTATATCCTACTCTAGATGAAAATGTTCCCTTGATATTTTCATCCCGGGGTGGAATAATTCTATGTACTTCAAAGTGTTCTCAAAAGATTCATGCATTGTAGAATAAATGTACTCTATCACCTTCACATAATCTTTTAAAAGTTGAACATTTTTTAGATCGTATCTAACGAAGGTCATCTTGAGTTATCTTCAAATATTTTTGGGCTTCATTCAAGAATATCTACAACTCTTTTAGCATCTTGAAAGAAAAATACAAAGCATCATTCAAATTAGCGGAGGTGGTTTTGTTAGAACAAGATTTGGTTTTGCAGATAATCTATGAGATTTTATGATAACAATGCATATATTTTATATGTAACAATCATGTGTTCTAATAGCTTGTTGAGTGTGCAGATGAAATATTCTAATTGATTCAAGATTGTTGTCTGAAGAATCATCAGAATTATTCTTAGCACGCATCATAAAAAGTATTCCATGCATTTCTGAAGAAACATGAGTAGTTCAATGAATGCTGAATGTTCGCCAAAAATAGATCCACACGTACTTCTCAGATAAGATGTTGCTTCAAAAGTCATGAGTGTATCCAGAAAAGGAATCTTCTTTCAAAGATCAGATATCAAGCTTTTTCTTAAAAGATCAGATATCAAGCTTTTGTTCAAAGATCAGATATCAAAATAAAGTGCTTCTCAAATATAAAGCTTGCTTCCAGCTTAGATATCAAGAAACTGTTTGTCAGATAAGCTATTGTTACATGTCTGAATACTAGGTTCTGATTCTGAAATACTCTGATACACTTGAGAAATATTATAGTGAATCATCTTCTGGAATACTCATAACTTCTTATAAGAATTATTCCATCAGAAGATTAAAGAAGAAAAACATGACCTCTTATGCGCTCTCTTACTACTTTAGATCAAAAGTATCTCATAAGAAGAAAAGATCATAAACTTACATAAGAAGGAACATAATACAACATTAGAACGCCTTTTCCTTTATTTGTGGAGAACGCAGTGTATGGAAAGAGTTTTTGTGTGCTTTTTGTCTTCCATGATCATACACTATTATGTAGTAGGCGACTTGGTGAAAGTGACGTTTTCTAACGGTCTTCTTTTCTCAGACTATGTAAAGGAATAACTACTCCATTTGAAACTAATTAATAAGTGAAACGATTCAACAAAAAATCATTCAAGGAAAAATAACCGAAGCATCAAAAGTGAAGATAGTGTGAAAGAAAATTAAAGAGAGAAATATTCAAGAGATGTTCAAAAACACAAAGAGTCGTTGCTCATTTTTGTGTTAACTATTCATTCTATATAAACAAAGAGTTATTGCTCATTATTGTATTATTTTATTATTGTTATGTACACACGAGTCGTTGTTCATATTTGTGTGTAAGCATTTGTTCTTCACTGTGGTGTTAAATCTAATTTTTATAAGAACTCTTGTAAACATCGTTTGATTCTAAATCTTTCTAGATTTATTTCCTCAAGTGACTAAGTTATAGTCAGAATTACTTGAGAGGGCCAAGGGGTTTTTCTAAACACTTATACGTTGTTGTAATCTTTCCATATTATTGGATTAAGTCCTTTTCTAAGGCGAAATCACCTTGGTGAGTGGACAATAATAGCCTTTTCTAAGGTGAACTTGTATAAACTAATTTTGTCACGTTTCCTTCTATCTTATTTATCATTGTTCATTTGTGAAAAGCATTTCTACGAGAAATAGTTTTTGAAAACCCAATTCAAACCCCCTTTTGTTGTGTGTTTTTCAACCTTTAAGTTTTAGTGTCAAACAATTACTTATAAATTGATGTCACCTCAATGTCCCTATCTCTTATCCCTTGAGCCAATGCCCCAACCTTTTCAGCTAATATGTGAGGATGTATCCTTGCACTTCCAAACCAATTTAACTTAGGAGAATTCCTAACCTGGTAGGTTCAGTAAGGAGATGATTCCTCTAAACAAAAATAGTCCCAAGATGCTACTCAGGAATCTCCTTCTCCTTCTGAATACTTAGGGACATAAAGATGTCCCCATCACCAACAACTCTGAAAGCCAAAATAGCATAAACTTTGCCTATCAAATATTGGATGTATACCATTTATTATCAATGAATGGTTCCTCCATTGCTAGAGAAATACACGTAGTCCTCTTTAGAAATGGGAGACTGAATCTCTCTTGATGTTTGATATCCAAGATGATACATGATCATCAGTGATAAGTTTTTTAGATAAGGTGCAAGATTCCCTAAACCATGACCTTATGAAATTCAATTTGACATATTGAAGCTATTTGAAGACTAGTCACCATCCAAATGTACTCCATCAACACCTCCTACTAGAAGGTTCTCGTCAACCATCCCTAGGGACAACCTTAGGAAATTCTTGCCCAATGGACGTCTAGAAGTGTTTTGCATATCATACCACTCTAATGATGGAGAAATCGGAGAAAAGTCTCATGAGTGCTCATGGAGTGGACCCCATCTTAAACCATTAAGGTAGCGACTCTAGGAAGGAATGAGTAGCTCTGGATACTTTATTCATCTGATCATTGTTCTATAACAGCCCATATTGTCTACGAAACAAAAAAGACAAATAAAAAAAATTAAAGTGCACAATTTGAGGCAAAGGAATATCAAGGAAAAGGAAGCATTCTAGTCATTTACCAAAGATGTTATGCCTCTCATATTAGATGGTCACCTCCATTAACAGGCGAGTGTCTATGTTTGGTTTCTTCTCCCTCTTTAACACAATTGTAGAGGGCCCAACACTGTTAACAAAGCCCAAACCTTTTGATAACGCAAAATTTCATTGTATTTTCGACTTGACTAGCATGAATTATTTTACCGTTTTTAGTTATTTATTTCATTTTATGCTGGTAGTGTTACTGTATTTCAGGTGTTTTTCCTCCAAGAAGCTTGCATGAGAAAAGAAGATAAATTGGAAAAGAAAACACAAAGAAATATGAATTACAGAAGAGTGATAGAAAATCTGCACACAAAAGGTTGTGGCCCTCGCCACACCTTCTGTGGCCCTTGCCACGCATCTCAAAGTTGTGGGCCTCGCCACACTTCCTGTGGCCACCGCCACATGCTTCTTATAATAAGCCCACATTTCATTCTCACGTCAGAGCCACAACATCATCATTTATGTTGTTTTCTCTCTATAAGACCAAGCTTGGAAAAAATCTCTCCATGAACAAAGCTATTTCGGATTCTTTTCGAGGAAGTTACGTGAGTCAAGAGAGATATCTATAAAAAGGGCGAGGATTGACAATTACGGGGACGTTTAAATTTTCCATTGTTCAGAGCATTTCTTTTTCTTCTAGATTTTAAGCAAAAAAATCACCATTTGAAGTGATAACTTTCCACATCGGGGAGCTATTGCAACATTAGTTTTAGATTTATATTTTACTATTCAATTCTGTACTTTCGAGGAAGAAAATCCTGTCGACATCTATGGAAGATTGCAGACTTGAAGTTTTCAGTTTAGATTCCAGTTTTTGATTTTAGTTCCAGGTTTCAATTTTATTTAATTTTATTGTCTCTAATTTTTAGTAATCATGCTTAGATTTATAATGTGCCACTGGTATTGTATGTTTACTTTTAAAAGCATATTCAGATAATTTCCTTAGATATTGGTATGTAAAATAATCTAAACGAGGGGATTCAGAACTATTGGCATAAATATTTACAAACTACTTTTCTGATTTTGTTTTCTAATTAAAATATTAAAACAGTTTTATTACGAGAGTAAAAGACGAACAAAGGATAAAATCAATACAACGGGAGTTTGAGACTTTTAATCGCATAGTAGTAACTCAACATTGATTTTAAATACAACGAGAGCGCTTTAAGATTAATTATATCTTATTGGTTTCCAAAAAGTGTTTTTAAATTCGAATGAGACAGCGAGAAAAAGCATTTAGATTTAAGGATATAGTCTAAGTCAATAAACACGATAGTGTGAGATAAGGATCTTAAAATTAATATTTTCTACTGAAAAGTATTTTTAAAACAAAGGCAATGGTTATTCGAATCTCTGAAGTCTGACAAATTACATACTAGTATCCTTTATTTCAAATATTTTATTAAACTTGAATTTACTCTCTATTTCTCTCAAAAACCTGAGATTAAACTTCAGCCTTAGATTACATGGAAACATTAGATAACATTAGTTTAATTATCAGCCCCTGTGGGTTCGATATTTTATAAAACTACGTGATTAGACTATGCACTTGCAGTCAGTAATTTCGAAAGACTCTTAAAGTCGCAACCACATTTCCAAATGGATACAAACTTATTATTCGAACATGTCTCCTCTTGATACATGTTGTCAAGAAGGTAAACATAAGCACTTGTTCCAGCGAAAAATATTTTTGATTCTAGAATTTAGGGGAATTTGTCGGAACATCTTGGAGATGTACTAGGTTGAGCATAGCAGATACTTGCATGAACAATCCCCGTGAAGGGTGTGACTAGCTAATAAGGGTCCTTGAAATTCATCATACTATCGGTATACACCTTGAATATCGTTCTACCTTACCTATGGAAGAGTAAGCCTTGACCTTGTTTTGAGTCAATCGAGCTACATTGAATGTTGAAAATAATGGAAAAAGAGCTTAAAAGTTGACATGATCCTCTTATACTTGAACCAGTATTAGAAGACCTTAACACATGCTTAGCTCACTAGGTGAAGTTGCGAAGGGGCCACCTCCAGGTAGTCAACAACTCCCATCTCGAAGTCTTTGGAAGGAAGATAGGATCCTACATAGGATAATAAATATTCAAGAAAATGAAAAACATATATTTCTTGTGTTGCATAATCTTTTGTCCTCTTACGGGGAGAGCATCCCCAGTCAGAGAAAGGACCTACCTCGGTAAAAGCATAACACAAGCCTCATTTGTCAAAAAAATGGAAATGGCATATAGCATCTCCTGATCCACCCGTGACTTTGGGTCTTTGTAACACCTTATTTCCCCGTTAATAATTTATATAAAATTAGAGTAAATTAATTTCTCAAACACAACATCAATAAATAGGATGTCACATCTTCATACATCATACATGCTCAAAATTTAGGATACGCAACACAATTCACATGTTCATAAGTCTGAAACTTCAGTGCATTTATTCGCAACAGGAAAACTTTAACAACAATTCATTATTAATTCTCCAAAAATAGTAATAATTATAATCTTTCGAAAATCAGCATAACTATAAAATAAACTTAAACCATGGAGTTATACAAAGTTTACTCCAAACAAAATAAAAACAATCGCACACCCCCAAGTGTTACATATCAGAGCAGACCTGACTCAATCTACGCAACTGAAGGAACTCCTCAGCTAAACTTTCATCTCTAGCTACTTCAGATCATCTGCACGTTACCCACATAAAGGTAACTTTCAAACATAAAGGGTGAGATATCATAACAATATAAGTGGAGCATAATAATGAGCAAGTAGAGACTCAAGTACACAATCAACAAATAACATCCTTCATAATATAATACACACTTTCATCAATATTCACCCATCAAATTATCAATCACAATACGATGCAAAAAGACTGACCTGACTCAATGCATGTGGTACCAATAGGGTAGAACCCTCATCTCAATAATGCTAATTTAGGGCAATCAACTTCGCTCGCCAATACAGGTCTTTGCTCGCTAATACAGGCATTCGCGTTATGAATACACGGGACACTATCATGCAACAACATAATTCGCATTTATCATTCTTACTCATCACAATTTCTCTAATATAGGCCATCATTATCATAATTTTAATGTTCATCATGCCACACAATCAAAACAATCGTCGTATTTAATCACAACATAAATCATGGAATATAAATATAAAACACACACCCACAGATAGGTATCAATGTCGATGAAATAATTATCTACTGCATTATAAGTCATTTTTTTAGGATAGGAAATTACTTTATCTTTTCAACAGTCCAGACGGCGCGTCAAACGGACACCCGAGGCAAAAGTTATGGATTTTCAAAGTTTTCCAAAAATTCCTGCCAGTTACAATGGTAACCGGTTACCCAGTTATGGTAACCTATTACCGAAAGTCAGTAACCTTGTCCTTCCAAAAATCCTCACGGTAACCGGTTACCCACTTACGGTAACCAATTACTGCAAGTCAAAAGCCTTTGTTGTTCCAACTCTCTATATGGTAACAGGTTACCATATTTGGGTAACCGTTTACCCTGTGATAATAGGGAAAATTTCTGCAAGTTTCCAGTTACGATCCTCTCATGTTTCAACACCAAAAATTCATGATTTTATCATCAAAAATTTTCTTTTAAGAATTCTAATTACTCACCAACATTAGCCTATCATTCCCAACCAATTCATATCATCCAATTCCATCAAAACACACCAAAATTTCATCAATAAGAAAAACCCCTAAACAACCAAATAGGGAGAAATCAAAACATACAATCATGCAACCTAGATCCTACCATAACCCATCATTAGGAAACCCTTTAAAAAGTTAGAATCCCCCTTACCTTAGATTTTTGGTTGATTCTTGATTTCTACAGTAAAATCCTTACCCTAGCTTCCTAGTGCATTTCTCCTCTTCTAACTTCTATGTTTTTCTTCTATTTTCACGTACCGACTCTATTTCTATTCTTCTCACTCTAATATATCCCAAATAATATAAATAACCCAATTAAATAATTATTTAATTATTATTATAAAATAAAGATAATAATTATAATAATATTAATAATAATAATAATTGTTATTTATATTATTCTACACACCCCTATGTTTCTACATATTTAGCCATACACCCATATAACTACACCGCGTCATCCTATTAGTTTTAAAAAATAATTATAATTAAATCGGGGTGTTACAACCCTCCCCCACTTACAATATTTTCGTCCTCGAAAATTACCTGAAATGAATAACTCTGGATAAGCCTCTTGTATCTTGGTCTCTAGCTCCCATGTCGCATTCTCTTCGGCAAGTCCCCCCCCCCCCCCCCCCAAAAAAAAATTACTTTCACAAGGGTGATATCTTTTCCTCTCAACTTCTTTATTTTGTGATCCTCGACCTTCACAGGTAGAGTCTCAACAGTAAGATTATCCTGCACTTGTACTCATCTATCAAAATTACATGCGACAGATCTGAAATATACTTCTGGAGTTGCGACATATGGAACACATCATGAAAATTTGATAGGTTGGGTGGTAGGGACACTCTATATTCAACACTTCCCACCTTCTATGAAATATGATACAGACCAATAAACCGAGAAGTCAACTTTTTTAACTTTAGAGCACGACCTACAGCAGTTACCAGTGATACTCTCAAAAATACATGGTCTCCATCTTGAAACTCAAGATCCTTCCTCCTCTTATCATGGTAACTCTTTTTCCTACTCTGCGAATCTTTCATCCTCTCTTGGATTACCTTTACCTTCTCCATAGTCTCTCTCACCATCTCGGGTTCTAGCACCACACGTTCACCCGATTCATACCAACACAAAGGTGTTATGTACCTCCGACCATACAGTCCCTCGAAAGGTGCCATACCAATACTAGCATGGTAACTATTGTTATAGGTGAACTCAATCAAAGGAATACAATTATCCCATGTACCTGTTCAAGAACACAATCCCTCAACACATCTTCTAGTGACTGAGTAGTCCTCTCCGTCTTACCATATGTCTGTGGATGATATGCAGAACGCAATTTCAGCTTTGACCCCAATGCATCCTGTAAACTCTTCCAACAAGCATAAGTAAATCTCAGATCTCTATCCGACACAACGCTGGACGGAACACCGCGTAGCTTCACAACCACGTGGAGATAAATCTCTACCAACTTCGGCACAAGAAAATTGATAATAATCGGAATGAAATGAGCTGATTTTGTTAGCCTGTCAACAATAACCCAAATTGAATCATGTCCCCTCGAAGTATTAGGAAGCCCTGTCACAAAGTCCATTGATATAATATCCCACTTCCATTATAGGACATCTAAAGGTTTCAACAACCCCGCAAGTTTCTCATGTTCGACTTTCAATTTCTGACAAGTCAAACATGCATACACAAATTGTGCCACATCTCGTTTCAACCCGAACCACCAAAATAACTTCTTTAAGTCGTGATACATCTTGGTAGCTCCTAGATGAATACTCAAATTGATTCTATGGCCCTCTCCCAGAATCATCCTCCTCATATCAGCTCATCAAGGACACAAATCCTGTTTCGGAATCTTAACACAACTTGGGCATCTACTTTAAAGTCATTGTCTTCAGATTTGTTACTCTTGACCATCAAATCTACCAACTTCACATCTAACTTTTTAGCTTCTTTAATATTATCTAAGAAGTCATTGCTAATCTTTAACATCCCTAACATCACAGTCTGTGGTGTCACTTCACATACCAAACTCATGTCTCTGAATTGTTCAATCAACTCTAGTACTCTAACCATCATAGCAGACATATGCAAAGTCTTCCGGCTCAAAGCATCAGCTACCACATTAGCTTTACTTGGATGATAATTCAATATAAAGTCATAGTCCTTCAATAATTCAAACTATTTCCTCTGTCTCATATTCAATTCCTTCTAATCAAATAGGTACCGCAAGCTCTTATAATCACTAAACACTTCAAACCTTGAACTATAGAGATAATGTCTTCAAATCTTCAGCATAAACACTACTGCGGATAATTCTAGATCATGAGTAGGATAGTTTGTTTCATGAGTACTCAATTGTCTCGATGCATAAGCGACTACTTTATCATTCTGCATAAGCACACCACCTAAACCCAATTTAGAAGCATCATAATATACAACAAACGATTCTTCAAGATTAGGTAATATCAAGATCGGAGCCGTCGTCAATCTCTTCTTTAACTCAACAAAACTCTCTTCACATTGGATGTCCCAAACAAATGCTCTACCTTTAAAAGTTAGCTGAGTTAACGGAAGTGCCAACTTAGAAAAACCTTCAATAAATCTCCTATAATAGCCGGTAAAACCCAAAAATCTTCTAATCTCCGTAACTGATTTTGGAGCTTTCCACTGCAGCGCTGCATCTACTTTAGACGGACCTACAACAATACCATCAACTGAAATAACGTGAACAAGAAAACCGACTTCTGTCAACCAGAACTCACATTTCGATAACTTTGCATATAACTTCTTCTCTTTCAATACTTTCAATATAATACGCAAATGTTCAGCATGTTCCCCATCTGACTTAGAATAAATCAAAATATCATCGATGAATACTACAACAATATCCAAATAAGTGTTAAAGATGCGGTTCATATATTCCATAAACACTCCCAACGCATTGGTAACACCGAAAAGCATCACTGAATACTCGTAATGTCTATACCGAGTTCGGAAAGTTGTCTTCTAAATTCCCTCATCATTCACTCGTGTTTGGTGATAACCCAATCTCAGATCAATCTTGCTAAATACACGTGCACCCACAAATTGATCCATCATGTCATCTATTCTCGGAAGTGGATACCTGTTTTTTACTGTCACTTTACTCAACTGTCGATAATCCATGCACAACCTCGTATTGCCGTCTTTGTTTTTCACAAGTAATACCGGAGCTCCCCAAGGAGATACACTTGGTTTCATAAACTTCTTTTCAATTAAATCTTCTAATTGCTTCTTCAATACTGATAATTTGGACGCTGTCATCCTGTATGGTGCCATAGAAATAGGTTGGTACTAGGTAAAAGATCAATTGAAAATTTTACTTCTCTTTCTGGCGGCACATCTGGAGTATCATCAAGAAAGACTTTGGGAAAATTGCACACAACTTGCAACTCGTTAATTGCATCCTGATTCTAAATGTATAAGGATGCCATTAAAGAAAACAATTGAACTTCACCCTTCATCAGTTCACTTAATAGTCTAGCAGATAAGAATCTAGCATCCTCTTCCCCGTCGGGAGTAGAAAATCACACCGACTTGTTATAACAGTTAATATGAACGTAGTTATATTCCAACCAGTTCATAACTAAAATCACGTCCAAACCAGTCAACGACAAACAAACTAGATCAACAACAAAATCTCTATCATAGATAGACAAGGGGAATTTCAAGCATACTAGAGAAGTAGTACCGATCCCTTAGCTGGAGTATCGACAACCATTTCCCCATTCATAGAAGATAATACAAGACTCAACGTTTTAGCACAATAAACAGCAATAAAACAATGTGTAGCATCAATATCAATAATAGTAATTAAATGAATACTATTACGAAACATATACTTTTGATCAAGCGGTCTCCACTGGATGTCCGAGTCTCAGCTAAAGCAACACTTTCCCAACGGATCGGCCTTTCTTAGGCTTTTGGCACTGGGCACTGATATTTCCTTCTTCACCACAGTTGAAACATATTACTTCCTTGTGTCTACATTTGGTTATCTCATGCCCGAGTTTGCCAAAACGAAAACACCTCTTCACTTCAGTATTGCATTCACTACTCTGATGACCAGGTTTCCACATCTATAATACACAATACAAGCAGGAACACCCCTCCTACTTAGCCTCTTACCATCAATAGCTTTCTGTTTTCCTTTGTCAGTTAGAGCATTTTAAGGCTTCCCATGATATTTTTGTTGCTTACCTCTCTTCTCAGTGACAATCTTGTAGGGAGCCTCACTATCTTCTTCATAAATCTTACATTTGTTCACTAACTCTAGAAATTTACGGATCCGTTGATACGCATTTACCTTCTTGATTTATGAATGCAACCCGTTTTCAAACTTCACGCACTTTGAGAATTCAGCAGTCCCTTCGTTGTAATGGGGATAATAGTTCGCCAATTCCATGAATTTGGCAGCATAATCAATTATTGATAAATCCCATTGTTTCAGTTCCAGATATTAAATCTCCTTCTTCCCATGAATATGCTCTGGGTAATACTTTACCATGAATTCCATGTGAAACACAACCCAATTAATAGCCTCTCTTGTGCCTTCCAGTCTCTGACGAGTAGCAATCCACCAGTCATAAGCCTGTCGTGCCAGCATATGTGTACCAAAATACACTTTTGTGCATCAGAACAGTCCATAACTTGAAAGATCCTCTAAATATCCTTGAGCCACTCATGCGCTCCTTTAGGATCATGCTTCCTTCACTACGCCGAAAAAGACTTACGAAAGCGCTTTTTTTGGCCTTTAAAAGCGCTTTCTAAGGTGGCGCTGCTATAGGTTTTAGCAGCGCTTTTTGTTTAATGAAAAGCGCTTTCGTAGGTCTACCTAATACAACACTTTTTCTAAAAAGCGCTCTCTTAAGTAGGCTTTTGGCAGCACTTTTTTATGAAGAAGCGCTTTCATAGGTCTACCTAAGGCAGCGTTTTTTTTCTGGAAAAGCGCTCTCATAAGTTTTCTTTTAGCAGCGCTTTTTTCTGGAAAAGCGTTGTCTTAGGTAGGCTTTTAGCAACACTTTTTTCTGGAAAAACGCTTTCATAGGTGGTATTTTAGCAGCGCTTTTTCCTGGAAAAGCGCTGTCATATGTTTACCTTAGACAACACTTTTGTGAAAAAGCGCTTTCATAGGTTACCTAAGGCAGCGTTTTTCTTGAAAAAGCGCTTTCATAGGGTGTTTTTTTTAGAGGTATAATTTATATAATTCATATACCTGCATTATTTGTAGCATATTATTTATATAAACCAGTTGCCATAACCTGTAATTCATAAACCGCGGTAATGCATTGTATACCATTGTAATCTAAAATATATATACACCATTTTTGTACCTCAAAATATATAAAAACCATTGTTATCAGCATTGTGACTCAAAATCAGTCTTACAAAATCAACCCTAACAACAACTAAAGTTTATATGATTCTCTGCCCAATAATATATTGACACAATTCCTCTTTGATTTCTTCCAAATGAAGTTTCATGTAATATGCACATTTGTATTCATCGAAGTACTACATAACAAAACATAATATGCATGATTTAGTTAAAAGTAAAAAATTATATGAAATATCCGAGAAATAATAAAACAAATCCTAAGTTATAAATCCATACCGTGACTGGAATCTCTATTTGATTCAGTTGAAGGATTTCTTTGATAAACCGCATAACGAAGTATCCGCAATCTATACCGTTTTGTTGTTGAGGACAATACATAGAAAAACAAATAAGAATATATAGTTGTATTGTTTTATCAAATAGCATAAATATTATAAGCAAAATAGTGGAAATTAATATACCTGCACTTTGATCCAATTAATGTTGTTTGATTTAGACCGTCGTACCCGAGCTTCTCTTTGACACCGGAATACTTGTATTGCTCTAACAAAATAAAAATATATATTTAGAACAATGTCATAGAAATAATTAAATATATAAATACACACAGATATTTAGAATAATCTCACTTACGTATCAATCATTAACTTCATATCCGGATAATTTGTGCAATCACCGTCAACCAAATTCAGATGATAGACCACTTCTTTTAAGGATCGATAACAACCAACAACCAGTGACGTCTATAAATTAAAACAACAGTTTAGAAGAAAATTTTCTATGCAAAAATTACAAATATTAAAATGAACTTAAAATGAAAATCTAACCCTGTAGGAATAGTATTATACGCCCAAAGATATAAGCTTTTTGTACTTCCAGTTTCCATGAATCTTTCGACTAAGTGCTCTTTTACTGAATCCGGTTCCCTACCAATTGTCGCTCCACTGACACGGGAGGAAGACACGAAATGGAATTTGTTTGACAATTGATTCCCGCGCATCAATTTGTCATATAACAACCTTAAATAAAAACATAATTAATATTAGACTATATTCATTGAAATGTTTAAAAAAAATTTCAGCTAATTACATAATATAAAGATGGGGGTTACCGAATGTATGCGTGCATAATACTGACGCCTAATTCTTTATGACGGAAAATCTCTTCCACGTCCTCATGTCCAATTATTTCGGTGCAAGGAAAACCAAAGATACCTTGATCCATATCCATTTGACGAATACCACCATCCATCAAATTTGTTGTTCCCACTATTGTTTCAAGACACTGCCGATATCGAGGGAAAAATCTAGTAGGAACCCTTTTCTTGGGTGGTACGCCAACGATTTTCTGGATCACTTGTTGTGACCCTTGAAAAGGTACCTAAAAATCATATAGACTTAGTTAAATTATAAAATTATGCAGTTTTTTATCCGGATCATATAATTAACACTTTAAACGTACCTCTTTTTGTGATACATCAGACTCGTCGTGCCGTAAAATCCCTTTACCCTTAGATGAGGGTTTTGTAGGAGTCTATAATTACCGTGGAAATAACTGAGGTCAGAACTGACAGTTGAAGACTTAAAGATTCATAATGGTTTTCAACATACCCGATTATCTATGAAAATGAGGTCCGATGGCCATGCAACAAAAGATCCTATTGCATCTCGCAACAATGTGGTCTCAGCAACAATGTCAGGTACCGACATCAACGCATCCATATCTAAAGCAATATCAACCGATACTTTCATGTGTCCATCCGAAAGCGGTCTATGGTGAAGTAAATCTCCCAAAGTGTTATGGACTTTTCCCTTGCCAACTAGTCGATAAGTCGGCGACGATAGGTATAGCTGGCAAGATGAAATGCCCTAAACCAATAATAACCGTTAGAAGTGACTAAAAATATTCTATAATAATAACGGATATATATTGAAAATTACCTCGGGAAATTTATGCTGACAGTTGATACTAGCTTTGTCACTAGTTTCTTTCAACTGTGAACTGCTCTTTTCCGCCATATATATCTCTTTATCCTTCTGCAATTCAAGGACTTGAGCTTGTAAATCCTGCAATGTTTGCATCACTTCTGCATTTCTAGGATTTCTTCTCCTTGGATGCTTATACAAAGAGGTTGGAGTCACACCATGACCTTTACCCCTCACCCGACCCGGATACTCAGCAATATTTAGTGCTCGACTGAGTACGCTCCTGGTATCCTGATCCTCACCTGGGGATACCGATTGCGACAAGGTCTCCTGTAATTCATTTACATATCGAAAATTATTAGTGGAGATAAAAAATTATTTAAATATTAATAAACATTTGATTTAATTAAAGACACAATCTTATACTTACACATTCATCATACACATGTTGAAGATCGGGATTAACAACTTGATCCTTGCCCACACGAGCTTCCTTCCACAACAAATGTGCTGGTAGTGATGTTGCGTCAGTTTTCGTCTCTTCTAACTACGCATTGACACAAGTCTTAAGATCATCAATTATAACACATTGAGAGAATTAATAAGATCGTAGAGTTTATATTTACTTACAATTTTTTCCTCCAAGCGAGCATATCCCAAACGCCCTTTTTTGTATGGATATGCGGTTTTTGACGCTCTCTCGCGATTGATGGCACTCACTTTCTTGAAATTCTCGTCTCTTCTTTGGCCTACAAAACCAACCCATTCTTCAGGTGTAATGAAGTTCTCATATTTATTTGGACGTTCCGGATCCTCTTCAAGAAAATTTCCTTCATCATCTTTAAGATACTTGTTTGTTAAAAATGTTCTCCACCCTCTGTGTCTTTTTCCAGCCAACCCCATTATATACTTTTTACGGGTATCTTCAATATTAAAAGACCTCTACAAAGAAACATACGCATAAAGTGTGTTAGTAAAAGCAATTTAAACACATATTATCGTCAAGAAAAAGCAAATAACAAAAACCATATATGTACCTTTATCTCAGTCCAAACTTTCTCTTTACCCTCATCCAACTCTCCTCTTTTCCATCTAGGAGTGGTGATCAGAATGTGTATACGAACAAGCGTACCAATGTAGCTTGTCAACTTTGCAGCATTAGACCCAATTAGTTGGTCATTATCATTCCAATCTACATTATATGTTACTCCTCTATCTCTATCATGGATGATTCCCCTCATAATAGTTATACCTCGTGTAATATCTTTTTCTGAAGTCTTTTCTGAAGTATTTTCTGGAGCATTTTCAGGAGCATTTGCATCTTGTGAGTTTTCTTGATTACTAGCCATTTGACCTGTAATAATGAAAAAAAATAAAAATGAAATGAAAAATATAAAAATGAAATGACAAATAAAAATGAAATGACAAATAAAAATGAAATCACAAATTAAATTTTATTGAATGATATAGGCTATAATTATATATACTATTACCTTTTTCACTAAGGTCTCTTTCTTTTCTTGGTAGGAATGTGTTCTACTCGTCTCTTAATAACGCAGACAGTTGGATTGATCCAAATACCCTCATTATGATCATTTCTAATACATGATTCATTATCATTTTGATCAGTTATGGTTAAAGATTCAATGTCAACACCAATATCACTTTGATCTCCAATGCTTTCATCAATTACTTTGTTAGATAATAGCACTATAGACCATTTCGTACTTGCTCAAAATCATTACTCTTTTTTGGCCTAGCCAGAAATTCCATAGCCTGTTATGGGTCAAATCATAAGCCATTCACCTTAAACTCATTTTACACGAGTGTATTCAAACTATAAACCACTCCACCTTCAACTCACATTTAAGGTTCAAGTACAATAAATTTTACAAAATCAACTTATTTAATATCAATTTTATAAAATCAATTCAAATCATTTTATACCACAACCAGACACAAACACAGACTACATTAAACTCCAGCAGTAATCTTCAAACATAGTATGCACAAACAAACAAATTTGGTCAATGGTCCTTGTAACAAAGTAGTCCTTTCAAGAAAAGTATGAATGAGACAAGAGAACAATGCAAAAAGAGCTTCAATGTTTATCTACTTATGTCAACTATATGCAATTATATGAACATTTTTGTAATGAAACCAATTTTAAATTGCTGCAATGTTCCCTTACCTAGCAAAGTTGGCAGCTTCTGCTTCTCCTCCATGCAGTGACGCAAAAGACGGTTAAAAAAGGAAATAACATCTACATTTGACACTGCAACATTGATAATAATTTGAAAAGTTAAATATTTGAATGTAACTACAGACTGTTGGTGTGGTGTCAGTGTCGAACGAACACATGGCCGACTTTAATCTAAAGTGACAGTGCTACATTGCAATCTACATATCACATGGGCAAAAGGGGATTGATCATCTATCTATACAGATCCAAGTAATTTATCCTATGGTAATATTCTCTTCACGTCGCGCTCTTGTTCAACAACTTTAGCTTTGTTGTATACAGACTCAAAAGCCTCCATGCACACACTTGAAAACCCTACAATCCCTTGAAAAACTTGAGGACAACCCATTTGCAAGTTATTCAGTGTCATTGCCCTTGTAACACTCACTACCTTTTCATGCTTTATTTTCTCTTCTTCATCCTTCGCTCTCATAGCTTCCACCTTAGCTCGCTTCTCCACGACAGGGTCCTTCGTTCTTCTCACAGAACCAAACCGTTTTGACATGGAGTAAGGACCACCTTCTTCTCAAACTCTTAATAACTTCTATGACAGTAGAAACCATGCTTGCTCAAAATCATTAACCAAACAAAAGCACACGAAAACCAGACAAACACATACGAGATGAGGAAAAAAATGAAACCTGATACGAATTGCAGTTGGCCGGGGAAGTGGAGTGTCGTTGACCGTCGTAGAAGCTCTAGTTTAGGGTTTTTTCGTGAAGAAAATCTGACTGAGAATAGAAAAGTGATACGAATTGTGTTTTGATATTTATTATAAAACTACCTACGAAAGTGCTTTTAAAAGCGCTTTCTAATGGTCATCTATAACAGTGCTTTTACATCAAAAAACGCTTTCGTAGCATATCCTATAGCAGCGCTTTTAAAAGCGCTTTCTAAAGGCTAGCTTTAGCAGCGCTTTCGAAAAGCGCTTTCTAAGGCTGGCCTTTAGCAGCGCTTTTGAAAAGCGCTTTCTTAAGGTACCCTCTGAAAGGCCATATTTAGCAGCGCTTCCCAAAAAGCACTTTCTAAGGGTGACCTTTAGAAGCGCTTTTGAAAAGCGCTTTCTTAAGGCACCCTTTGAAAGCGCTTTTTTAAGCGAATTTTTTTTAAAACCTACAACAGCGCTTTTTTCCAAAAGCGTTTTCTTTTATGTGCTGCTAAAACTTATTTTTTGCGTAGTGCTTATAAACGTAGGTGGATGATTCCTATGGAATGTTTTCAAATAACGAGTCTCATTGTTCCCACCAGTGTTAGGTTGATTTTGCATTGCCTAAGCCAACGCCTGCAACACATTAACAAGTGCACCATTTCCTCTCCCACACATTACTCTACTTCACATCGCAACATCAAACAATGGCTAGATAGAAAAACATCGACAATATTCCACTGTCACACGACACTAACGACTCAACAACCTGGCCGGACGGACGAACCTGCTCTGATACCAATTATAACACCCTATTTCCCCATCAATAATTTATATAAAATCAGAGTAAATTAATTTCTCAAAACAACATCAACAAATAGGACGTCACATCTTCATACATCATACATGCTCAAAATCAAGGATACGCAACACAATTCACATGTTCATAAGTCTGAAACTTCAGTGTATTTATTCGCAACAGGAAAAACTTTAACAATAATTCATTATCAATTCTCCAGATTTCACATTTATCATTCTTACTCATTGCGATTTCGCCAATACAGACCATCGTCATCATCATTATCATGTACATCATGTCACACAATCAAAATCATTGTCGTATTTAATCACAATATAAATCATGACATATAAATAAAAAACACACGCCCACAGATAGGTACCAATGTCGATGAAATGATTAGCTACTGCATTATAAGTCATTTTTTTAGGATAGGAAATTATGTTATCTTTTCAATGGTCCAGACGGCGCGTCAAACAGACACTCGAAGCAAAAGTTATTGATTTTTAAAGTTTTTCGAAAATTCCTGCCAGTTACAGTGGTAACCGGTTACCCAGTTATGGTAACCGATTACCGCAAGTCAGTGACCTTGTCCTTCCAAAATTCCTCGCGGTAACCGGTTACCCACTTATGGTAACCGGTTACTGCAAGTCAGTAGCCTTTGTTGTTCCAACTCACCGACGTTAGCCTATCATTTCCAACTAATTCATATGATCCAATTCCATCAAAACACACCAAAATTTCAGTTACTACTAAAAATTATTTTTAATATCTAAGTATTTATTAACCAACTTCATCACTTCACTAATAAATTTTTTACATTTATTAACTAACTTTATTTATTAATAAAAATTATTATTCATATACAATTCAAAAACACTGTTCACATATTATTTAAATTATTATTCATAACATATATGTTTTTATTTTTAAAAAAATATTGTTTATCGTAGAAATACGTTATTTAGTGTAAGTATTTGTATAAGAATAACACACCTGAAGTGTACTTTCTTTACACTCATTCACACATTTATTTTCCTTTCATAGAAAATTTGGCCGTATTATTTCCAAAATACTATTGACTTTAATCTAGAAATTTCTGTTTATGGGCCAGTAGAGTCTGATTTTACCAAAACAAGAAAATTATGAGGTTTCAATTTTCTAATACAAAAAAAAATGATTTGTTTCTTAATATGGTGGGGTAGCAAGATGGAATGAGAGGTTGATTAATTAGGACAGGTAGCCCTCTGTGTTTCCTGAAAAAGAATGTAAAATCCGAATACAACCCTTTTCCTTTGAACAAACCTTACTACTTTTGGGGGTTCTTAGTTTCTCCTTTCTTTTGATTCCTCAACTCTTATTATTTTTTAACCTTATTTTCCTTTTTTAGACTCAACCCTTTATTCCTTATCTCTACTTTCTTTGATTTTGCTAATTTGGTCCAAATCAGTTTCCTTTTGAAGTTGCTTTTCTTTCTGGTAAGTTCAGAAAAATCATTTCTTTGATATGAGATATAAATCTTTAACATAGGTGTTTATATAGTCTCTTATCCTAGGAAGCTATTTTACACCATTTAATTTCTCATCAAAATGCTTTGACAATTATCTCCCTTTTCTCGTTGAAAACTTTTTCTTTTTTTTTGGTTTCTTCTGCCACAGATTTTCTAGATCTTAAAAGCTATTATACTTTCATCCCCTCTTCTTTTTGTTCTTTCCCTTCTTGGTGAGAACTCTCTTGTTATTTTCATCCCCTTTTCTTTCTATATTTTTCATTCCACTTTTTGCTGCTGTTGTTGTGAATTCAGCAAATTAAGATGGTGAGAGGGAAGACAGAGATGAAGCGTATAGAGAACGCAACAAGTAGACAAGTAACATTTTCAAAGAGAAGAAATGGTTTGATGAAGAAAGCTTTTGAGTTATCAGTTTTGTGTGATGCTGAAATTGCTCTTATTGTTTTCTCACCAAGAGGAAGACTTTATGAATTTGCAAGTTCAAGGTATGTATCTCATGTACTTGTTTTATATTTTATTGATTTGTTTATTCTCAATTTGTATCTGGTTATTATTTTACATGTCACTCCTTTTCACACAAGGGTTCTTTAATTTATGAGGACAAACCCTAAAAAAAAAACAAACTAAAACAACCTTAAAATACTAGTGGATAATTAATTTAAGTCCTTTATTTTGAATAGTACACTAGCACCCCAACCATAACCAACACATGTTGTTGTATCATATGTTATAAGAACTGACATATTATTATATTGAGATGAAGTGAGAGATCAAACTATTCCATAGTTACTATTCTTATATACTATTGGTGAAGCTATCATTTCAAATATATAAACACTTAGAATATATAACTGACATCTGTTAGTTGGAAGAAATGAACTTGAATTCTTTCAAAATGTGATTTTGAATACGATTCTCATAATCATATGCATAGTCTATAATGCAATACAATTTATTTTGTCTTGTCTTTAGTCTGCGGACAGTATCCAAGAGGATAATTAACTTTTTGAACATAAAAATATAATTTAATACATAAGTTAGTACATTCTTAAACACAAAGAGACCTATAAAGAGTTTTAGATCTTGGGGTAAGGAATCATGGTGGTGGTGGAATGAAAGTATTTAAAATAAAATTAGAATAAAAATATTTTTTTTAAAATATGGTCTAAGTATAAAAACGTTGAAATTTGGGAAGAGTATAAGAAACCTGAAAACGAGACCAAAAATGCGATGAGTTAAGTAAGAATCCAAACTTTTATAAGATTACACCGATCTTTAGGAAACAAAGATTAGAAATTTTTTATATATAGGCTTGTTAAGGAAGGAGAAAGAAATGCAAGAGATTTGGATCAAGTGAAATATGTTAAAGATGAAGAAGACAAAGTCTTGGTTCAAGAAAAGGATACAAAGAATAGGTGGAAGACATATATCAACAATTTATTTAATGAATGATATGGTGTCTCTCAAGACTCTAGCAGACTAGACATTAGAGATAAGGATCAAAATTATAATTAGTACCGTCAGATTCAGAAACAAGAGGTAAAAGAAGCGTTGAAAATGATGCTTAACAATAAGACAGTTGAGCCAAACAATATACCTATTGAAATGTGAAAAGTGTTGAAGTTGTATTGTTGGAGTTTATTTGAAGTCCCACATTGCTCAGGTTCCTGAGTTGTTCAGTGTAAAAATATGTGAGGGAAACCTCATCCTTTGAGCTACCTTTTAAGGGATGAGATCCAATCATATTTAACATGATATTCCAAGCATATTTAACATGGTATTAAAGTCAGGTTAAGGACTGCAATGTGGTCATTTAACCCAAGCCCAGGTTAGGCCTAAGGGTGAGTGTTAAAGTTGATAGTTGTATGGTTGAAGTTTGTTTGAAGTCCCACATTGCTTAGGTTCTCGGGCTGTTGAGTGTATAAATATGTGACGGAAACCTCACCCTTTGATCTAACTTTTAAGGGATGAGATCCAAACATATTTAACAAAAAGTTCTTGGAGATAAAAGTATTCAACGACCCACCAAACTCTTTAATGAATATGAGGTCAAATTATAGGGGAATAAAAAATATGAGTCAATACCATGAAGTTATGATAAATAGTGGTTGAACAAAGACTAAGAAAATAAACTCAAATTATTGAGAATCAATTTTGTTTTATGCTTAGGAGATCGACCATGAAAGTGATTTATCTACTATGATACGTGATGGAGTAGTATCGAATAGATCATTAAGACTTGCAATTGATTTTTATTGGCTTAGAGAAGGTATATGATAGAGTTCTTAAAGAGGTTTTGTGGAAATCCCCACCTTAGAAGAAAGGGGTTAGGATTGCAAATGTTTGAGATATCTAAGAGATGTATGCAGGGGTATCGCCTAGTGTGCATACACAAGGTGGAGAGAAAAACAATTTATCCATTGCAATAAGTTCGCGTCAAGGTACAACTCTAAATCCCTACTTTTTTACTTGAATTTTGGATGTACTCATATATCACAATCAAGATCTAGCATCAAATTGCATGCTTTTGGCAGATGATATAGTCCTTCTTGGAAAACTATAAGAGAATTTAAATGAGAGATTTGAGACTTGGAGACAAATTTTAGAAACACATGATTTTTGCTTAAGTAGAAGTAAGATGGAGTATATGAAATGTAAGTTCAACAAAAATAGAAGCGTTTTTAACCTAGAGTTGAAAGTTGGAAGACCATATCATCCCACAAGTCATACGGTTCAAATATCTTCGATCTATAATGCAAAATGATGGAGAAATAAAAGGGGATGTAAACTATCAAATTCAAACTACGTGATTGAAATGGAAGATGGATTCAGGAGTTTTATGTGACACAAAGTTATCACTCAAACTAAAGGAATTTTTTTATCAGAATGCAATAAGACATATGATATTGTATGAAATAAAATGGTGAATGATTAAGAATCAACACGAGAATTAAATAAGAATAACAAAATTGAGAGAGAGAGACTCATTAGGCCGTTGATGGAAAAGAGCACGGTATTAAAGTCATTCTTCTCAGATTCTTTATAGATTGCATCATTAGTTGCACCATTGTTCAAATTTTGCAAGCCATCCTGAACCCCTTCCAATACATCTTAAAAAATAAAGAACACCTTCATTTGTTGGCTTCATCAAACCTAGTTCATGCTATGAAGAATTGGTAGTTTTCCACCTACATTATAGCCAATATTTTCCATTAAGCTTTTCATCTCCACTAAATGATCAATAGCGATAAATGTATACCTGAATTTTGAGTTTTAAATATTAGAATTTGAGGCTCTAGATATTACTTAATAGAACTTACTAAACAGACACAAAAAGAAGAAAAGTGTGATTTGGGATTCTAAGTGGGTTATGCACTTCAATTGTATTAATTTATAATCCCTATGATTACTTATACAACATCATAACCAACATTGTTAGTATGTTAGTTGCATGTCAAGTAACTTAACTAATTTAACTTATAAGTTTATTATTAAGAATATAATTACACTTTAACATTTAGCACCAACAAATACTGTGAGTTGTATTGTTTTTAATTTTTTACAATGACATACATATCTTTCATAGTACTTTTTAAGTACATATGATGTATGTGTTTGTTAATAGTTCTTTTGTTTTTTAACTGCAAATCATTAATCACAAGCTCAAAGAGATAGTCATTCTAAAGAAATGCTTTTAAAACCTTGTAATGTATAATTTATGAAAATTAAAACCAATAATTTTGTATAAAATGTTACATAATCATTAAAGTAAGATCTTAATATGAAACATTTATCCCAAAAATTAAAAAAGAAGAACAAATTTGATCCTCGTGTGTTTTTTATATCTTCTATTTCTCTTGACCATGCATTAGCCTTATTGCATGTATAACACTTTTTTTTTAATAAGAAAAAGTGCATTAAAGTAAGTACAAGGGATAGATAGCCATAAATAGTCCAAAAAGTATGTGATTAAAGTTGATATTCATTCATCAAATCTGATCAAGAAGTCCTTACAATTCACACAAGTGATTGATGTTTCGAAATGAAAGGGTTTAATCACATCAAAAAATTTATTGGATGAGAAAATATAAAAATGACAATTAAAATAAATGATCTTAAACAAAAATATATCTATGTACAATAAGACAACAATTCAATTTAACTGAAGAAGATAAAAGACAAGAAACACAATAACTTATTTATTTAATTTGATCAAACAATATACACGGGAGAGAGTAACTCTCTAATTCATTATACTTTCAAAAGATGTTATAGGAGATTAAAAATAAGTTATAATAAAATCGTCACTTAAGTTCTAAAGAATAAATCCTATTTTCTACTCAAATGTTTCTAAAAGCTCCATCCCAATGTCTTTACTCTTTTTCTCTGACGGGGACTCATTGAAAATAATACATATGTGAATAATGAACTTCGATCCTTTAGGTTCCACACCCAACAACTCATAATCTTTCATCCCTCTTGGATAACCATTGAAGATACAACCACAACTTTACCGTTAAGTTGAGTTGCCTTAATTTGATCAATTAGCAAAATTTTGATATCCTTCAAAAAAGGGTAGGTTACAATCTTCCTACTTTGAACCTCCATATGTGTTTGGAAGTCTATTCTTATAAAAGAATACATGTCGATCAGTAAGCTGATTTGGGCACCAGCCTTACTCCAGAAACTCCATGGCAACTCAACGGTCAAATGTGTTTTTATCTTTTGTATTATGAAAAACTCGTTGAAGTGGTCTGAACCAACCTTTAGGCATTTACCGTGCTTTAATTTTAAATCCCATATCTTGTTATTTTCATAAAATTCTTCACTAGCTGATGTTGAATGAACACCAGTATTAGAACATTCTAAAATATATAACCCACATATTTTAGAACGTTAGATATTATTACTTCAACATGAGAAATCTTCAACAATGTATGTTCAACTCTGGTGCAATAGTCTGTTCGGTGAGATTATAGACTATGAACGGTCAAGAAGGGGGTGGGGTAAATAGACCTTCCAAATTTGAAATTCGTTTGAAAATTTTTTTTAACAAGTTTTTAAAAATAGAGTTTATTTGCATGGCGGAAGCAAATTTTGCGTAAAAGGGACTATGCTTATATTGAGAGAATGAAAATTTTCCTTAATGAGTTAACAATGTATCAAATTGAACTACTGAATTTCACCAAAGTAGAAACTAATCAAATTGTTAAAGCATTCAGTTCTGCAAAATGTGTTATCGAATAATTTTCAAATCTCGAAA